>PVIU01002388.1:0-174471 GCA_004026605.1 Ondatra zibethicus
CCTTCCTAGGCCAGGAGGGATGGGGGTGGGCCTTGGACTTCCAACAGGGCAGGGCACCATGCCCTCTTTCAAGGAAGAAGGGGGAGGGAGGAGGGGTGGGGGTAGTGGGAGGGGACCGGGAGAAGGGGAAGAAAGGAAAAAAAATTTTTTTTATCTTTAATTATGTTCTTGAATGGAAAAAATAAAACAAAACAATGTAAAAAAAAATTAAAAAAAAATAAAATAAAAGAGGTCTCCCTGCCTCAGCATTGGCAGCAAAGGCTGCCTGCATGGCTTCTGTAGGGGAGGGCTTCCTGGTTCATGGTAGTTGCACAAACAGCTCTGGCTCTTTCAGGAGGCCAAGTACTTAAATGGGGTCTGTGAGCAGCACATGGCAAATTTCTTAATGGTGACATAGACCTGCTGTGACCCTGGAGCTGGGGCAGTGTGCATGGCTCTCAGAGGCAGTAAACATGCCTCCATCATGTTGGCCTGGGCAGAGCCAACAGGCAGGGATGTGGAGTTGGTCCTGGCCATACCCACTTAGCATTAAAAACAAAAAGTGCTCCTGGTCAAAAATAATTACAAATAAGCAATAAAGACAGATTCAGATGAAAAAAAAAACCTCTAAATGGGTCACAGTGTTGGATAAATGTATGTAGGCTTGGGAGAGAGAAGAAATAGTTATAAAAAGAAGTAAATGGTTTTAAAAAGTTTTTAAAAGTTTTAAAAAGTTCTTTGAAAAGACAGGGTACAGACAGTCATAGATTAAAGGAATAAAGAAAAATAAGCCACATAAAGATGGAATATACACAGAGTCTGGATTATGTATATTATTGTGCTTTCTTTGAATTTTTTTGACTGTGAAGAAGCTAAGTACAGAAAGACATTTCATTGTATGGGCTGATAAGATAAACCAACATATATATTTTAAGGGTATTTTGTCTTCAAAATTTGGGTCTAAGGATATGTTACTTTGAAAAAGAGGTTCTTCTTTTGTTTCCACAGAGGATGAGAACCTGTGGATTCCTTCCAGACTAATGTGGTTTGATGGAACAAGAATCTTGGAAGGTCTCTGTGAACTCCTAAAAAAAACTTCACCCGACAAAAAGCAGAAAGTAGTTTGAAGAAAACTATGCCCAAATTCCCAAAATAATTATTTATAATTTTTTTCATTTAAAAGGGGTTGGGTATAAATTGTTAATGGTCACAGTCAACCTCTTTTAAAAAAATAAGGGAGCTATGATATAAAGATGAATATTTTGCATTGGTATTGATCTTGTCTATTGATATAAACCTAAGGTCAATTTTGTTATATATATTTCTGCTCTTGTTTAAGGTATTATGTTTAGACAGCTCATTTAAAAATGTAATGTATAATTAAAAACTGCAGATTAATGGATAATCATTTATAATAGTCATATTAATATAATATATTATGATAGTCATATAATAGTGGACTCTATTAAATTTTTCTAAATGTACAGAAATATATTTCAAATGGATAGGTATTCTTCAACCATTTCAAAGACCTACAGAATATGGCATTTAAAATGTTTTAAAAACTTAGACTTTTCTTGACAGTGAGACAGGTCTGCTTCTGGAAGAGGATTTTTAAGAGGATTATGGGAATTGAAGAAATTCATTATGAAATTTTCCTTCAATGTGACAAGGTTAGCCATTTGGGCAAGAAACTGCTCTTGCCTGGATTGTTTTATGATAAGCTCTATGATCTGGACATGCAGGACCCACAGAAAAATGACTGTTGAACTTTTCAAAAGACAGGATGGTCCTTAAGGGTTCCTGCTTCACAGAATAAACTGCCAGACATTCTGCAGGACACAGAAGAAAGCAACTGATAAACTCTGCCAATATAAGTGAAACATCCTTTCAAATTTCCTGCTTTATGGAAAAGTCTGTCAGATACTATAGACCTGTAGGCTGAAGATGGATGTCCCAATGTTACGAAGAACTTTGGGTGACTGTACAGGCAGCAAGATGTTGCTGTCATTTCTAGAGTTTTGGAAGTTGCTTAAAATGCACTTCTAGTTTACTTCGGTAATACTATATTTTTCTTCAGTCTTTGATGGTGTTGAAGACTAGATAGTTATAATTATAGTTTTACTTAGTTATGATAAAAGATAAATTAGATATAAATATTGTAACTGTAATTCTTGTTTGAGATCTGTTTTGTTATACGTAATTTTACTATGTTAAAGTTAAAACCTTCATTTTCATTTAGATAGAAAAGGGGAGATGATGTGGGGTGTCCATCTGTATATGTGTCATTTTTATTGGTTGATGAATAAAACTATTTGGGCCAACGGTTTAGCAGAGTAAAGCCAGGCAGAAAATTAGAATAGAGGTAGAGAGAGAGAGAGAGAGAGAGTAGGCAGAGTCAAAGAGATACCATGTAGCTGCTGAAGGAGACAGATGCCAAAACCTTACTGGTAAAGCACAAGCCTCATGACCATACATAGAATAATAGAAATGGGTTAATTGAAGATGTAAGAGTTAGTTCATAAGAAGCCTAAGCTACCGGCCAAGCAGTATTGTAATTAATATAGTTTCTGTGTGATTATTTTAGGTCTAGGTAGCCAGGAAATGAACAAGCGACCTCCATCTACAGGGTTTCTTTCTGTATCTTCAGTTGTTCTGGAATTAGCTCTGCAGACCAGGTTGGACAGATATCCACCTGCCTCTGCCACTCAGAGTGCTGGGACTAAAGGCTTCTTAATCCTTGCCTTGCACCTGCTGAGCTATAATCTGTACATTAACAAAACCATACAGGTTGAGAAGCACAGTACTGGACCAATCACAACAATTCAACCTGGGCTGTAGCAGAGGAGAAACTTTGGACTCTCTGTGTCTCCAGGCTGGGTGCTAGACCTCCTACCATCACAAAGTGATGTCCCTAGTGGTAGTTTTGTGATATGGCATCTCTATAGCTTCTGCTCGGCTCTAACCAGTCTCAAACCCAGTTTGGGTAGAACTGGATCGTGAAGTCCTCAGTTTAAAAGTCAAGTGTAGCTGAGTTCTGCACTAACAGTTTAAAGGTATTGCACACTGAATATCACCTTTCCAGAAATTTCCTGCCTAAAACCGGCTAGTCCCAGAAACTTTTTGAGCATTGACACAATGACACAAGTAGCAAATTCTACAATGTGACAGGTTGCAGATCAAAACTCAGGCATCCTAAAAACATTGTATAAAATTCCCTTTAGCCTGCATGTGTAGGGTATTCATGAGATGGAGATGAATTTCATGTTTAGACTTGGGTTCCATTCCCAAGCTATCTCAAAATATACATGGAAAAAATTTTTTTTTAAAAGTAGAAATCCAAAATGCTTTTAGTCCTAAGAATTTTGGATGCGAGATACTCAGCCTGAGCCAAGATTGTTCACACCTGTATTACACTTGCAGTCTCCCCTATATCATGTCAATTGATTCTCAAAACACTTGCATGGGAGAAGACAGGAAGGGATATAGAGAAGGGAAAGAACTTGCTGAATGGCACCCTGGCACAGAGCGGAAGAGGACTCTGGCCTGATCTCTCAATGATATATGAATTTGGACTTCTTAGGTAAAACCCAGATCAGATTTGAAGTTTTTCTTCAACTGAGGGAGTTGTGGATTCTAGGAATATTGGACAAAGGTCTGTAGTTCCAGTCAATAATAAATCAATTAATTTAGCCTTCCCAATAACCCCATCCACTCACCCAGGGATAGAGCTTCCACGCCTGGTGAGAAGTCAAAACAGCTCATGCCACTTACCAATCAGCCCATGGTATTGATTGAGCACCTACTGTGGGCAGCACACCATGCCAGGAACTGCATGGTAGGGAGTGGAGTGGGGGACATGATAAATAAATGGCTTTCTGGAATTATGAAAAAGAAATCTGCCCAAAGAGCTGCTCAGTGTTCCATAGAGAGAATTATGTCCAGCAAATGTCTGCTGAGTTCTTGTGCCAACAGAAATAAACTGTCTCAACAGATGAGTGTGTATGCTTGCGTTGGCCAGAAAATAAAAACATATAGAGTTTAATGACTGTTCCCCCCTTGCCTTTGCTGACAGCCCCCAGTCAATCTGCCCACAGGGTGTCATTTCCCTGCAGAGGTCCAGCCTGTCTGCTGTTTCTGCATCCCTTCAGTCCTCCTAGACTTCTTTTTTGCCTTTGTGGAACTGTGGGAAGCAGTTTGAGTTCTTTTTTGATTGGGGGTGGTGGGGCGGGGGGGTTGCTGGACACAAAATATATAAAGTTTAAGGCATTTCCCATATCATTTTGTATGGTGGAAGAAAGAATGCAATAATATCTTGAGTTATCTAATCTTCTAGCTAAGCACCCCAACTCTGAGGCCACAGCAGGGATGTTAGGTGTCCCATGGAGGGGAGAGGTGATAATTAGCTCTCTGGGTCTCAATTTTTCTCATCCACAAAATGAGCATGGCAAGCAAGTTCTGCCAATACTGCCTTGTGGAAAAGTCACAAAGTAGACAAACAATATGTACAGCTTGGCAGAAACATATGAAATGTGAATAAGAGAGGAGGAATGGGCATGGGGTTCAAGACAGAAACACCACTGAAGCTTTGAACCAGTGTATAAATCAGCTCTTAGTGGATGTGTCTTTATGTAGGCAGAAGATGGAGGAAAAAGATAATCCACTTTGCATCAGATGAAGGAAAAATGGCTATAACTCTTCTCTGGCCTTGATACAGAGGGACTATTTTAGCTGCTTCTTGGATCCAGCTGGCCAGTGAGACTTCTTTAGCTAATGGACCATTCACAGCTTCAGTAAAGCAGGATCTTGAGAGACTCAAGTGATTCTCTTCTTGTCCTCTTGAAGTCTTAAGACTCAAGTCACCCTGTGACAGATCTGTCATTGGTTTCCCTCCTTGCCTCAACCATTCACCAGACATACAAGTGAGATTACCAGGGCTGGCTAGCCAGTCCCTATCCATGGTCAACCCAGGAGGAACACACCAGAGAGCCACCAACATCAAAGCAGCCAGGGCAGCCCAGAATTACTCCGAAGAAGTGTAGCACAAGTGTATAGTGGTGGCTTTGAATTGTGTACAGGCATCATTCATAATGCAGCTAAAACCAACACCACCAGTTGTAAGGACACAGAGACTTGGAGACAGGGCAGTTAGATTGAGCAACTCCCATTTGCAGTGAGTAGAAGGCTGGGGCCTTTCTATATCCATATATGGAACTGGGTCTTCTTATTGCCCTTTCATCTCTTCTGTAGTTCATATCCCCCCCACAGCATCTCCCTCCCTCCTTCCCTCCCTCCCTCCCTCCCTCCCTCCCTCCCTCCCTCCCTCCCTTCCTCTCTGTTTTATTTTCCAAACAGCCTCAAACTTGATATGTATATATCCAAGGATGGTCTTGAACTCCCAATCCTCCCTTATCTACCTTCCAAATGCTGGGATCATGGGCATGCCTCACCAAACCCAGCTCAGGTCTCTGTCCTCTCTTTCTATCCATCATGTTTCCAACAGGCACAAAAAGGAAACTTCCCATCCTCGATGTCATAACTGTTAGAAGGAGAGAGGGCTAGCTGCTGAGGACCAGGCCGGGGAACAGGGGAGCAGATAATTAACCCATCCTCCTGCACACCCTGACTTCCAACAAAAGAAGCTGTACAAATCGACCCAACAAAATTAACAGTACTAATCTCCCAGCCCTTCCTCAATACCACCTCTCCCAGCCAGCACCTGGCAGGGCCTGTTAAGCCATCACTCTCCCCCTCTCACCCCCTAGCCTGTCCCCACTCTCCTTTTCTCTCTTTCTCGAGTTGTTACCACACAAGCATCACGTAAGGAATCAAACAGGGACAGGTCCTATTGTTCACCAAAGAGGCAAGAAAAAAAATAATCAAAAAAGCAGGGGACTTTAAAAAGACCAGAATTATTTCTCAAATAGAATGGGAAAATCTAACATGCCTTATCACTACTGAGAACAAGCACTGTGCGAACGCCCAGGCCTCTGACTGGCATGCCGGTTGTTTTGAATAGACGCATGACATTGTCAAAGAACCTGCCATTGTGTTGCTGAAAGGCACTTGCAACGTTGCATAAAAATCAGGCATTCGTGTCACCCTCAGACTAGTCAAAGCTGCTGTTTTTTCTTTCTTTCTTTCTTTCTGAAAGAAGAAAGGAGGAAAATAAGAAATGTTCCCAGAATAAGACCTTCAAAGGCAGATAAGCGTTCCTTCTGAAAGACATCGGAAACCAGGCATCCAAGCAAAGTCACCAACTAAAACTGATTGGAAGAGTTGTTGATGGGACAGTGGGGAGGTACCTGGCTGACGGCTGGCTTGGTGTTGGAGTCGTGGCTTTTCTCCTAGACTGAACACTTTGGGCTTGAACTGCTGCCCAAGCCTTCTGGGTGTCTCTGACCCTCTTGCTGTAATTTCTTCTCCAGGTTACTACTGCTGCAACTTATTATGTAATTTGCATGCGTGGTTCTCTCCCAAAGTCCTGGAGACCCCTTCTTTAACTGCTCACTTCTCAAGGAGGAGCTGTAGTTTCAGATCCTAGGGACTCCAGAAGGACTTGAACTCAGTTCTGGACTCCCTGGTGGGAATGAAAATACCCTGTGCGGCTCTGGCTGACTAACACTCCTCCATTCCACCTGGCAAAGCCAGATTGGGGGGGGGGGGGCTTTCCACATGCCTAGCGCGATCAGTGAAGACTGCAAAGAAAGCATTTGATTGCCAACAATACATAATACAGAGGTTCTCTTTCCTGAACTGGAGAGGCTAGAATTAGGGAAAGGCATCTGAGAGGGTCCAAATGTGTTCTACCCCTGGGCTTCTCAGGGAAACAGCTTTCCTAGCCTGTTCAGGAGCGCTGACATTCAGGAGGCTATAGGAAAGCTTAAAGAATTTCAAACCGTGTTTGAAATTGATGCCCGACTCTTACAGTTCCAGATACAACCTTTAAGAAGACTGGAAATTTTAACTCTACTATTGATTTCACTTCCTGGGTGCCCTTGGGGAACAGGGTCAGCTGGGAAGCTAGTCCCGGCAGGGCAGGCTGGTTGATGGACGCTGGTTGCTTGCAGGCTCTGATTAGTTCCGTCGCTGTTAGATTTCTGACTCTGAACCAATGGCCATTAGCCTGTGTCTTGTTCTCAGAGAGGTGAAAATCATTTCTTAGCACCCAGGAGCCCCTATGGTATGCTGGTTCCCCATCGGGATGGACTAGGTGTGGGACCCAAGAACTGTGACTGCCTGAACAGGCTTTGACTCTATTTCCCAACCAGCCTCATGCTCTTGGGCTGGCCACTTAACTGCTTTTGAGTCTCAGCTTCCTCGTAGGTAAAATTTACTTTGTTTTATTTATTTATTAATGCCCCACTTGTTCCAGAACGGATTTAAGGTGGCTTATCTGTCAAATGAAGGGATTAGAGTAGATGATCCCTTTTAAGGTGTCTTCCCGGCTCCGGGACGCTCTGGCCGTCTTACCTTCCACTTGACTTTGCAAAGTCTGCAGTTCAATTCCAAGCTCAAAGGATGCCAGCTGCCCCTCAAGTGTGAGTGATTCACAGTCACGGAGGGACTGAGGGATTGACTAGGGAGATGTGTGCTTTGTGCTGTGGTAATACTTTATGCTTGGAGCTTCAAATTGGCAAAACAAGTCACAGGTATTAATGAATTTCATACGAACACTTTTTTAAGAGTTTATATATTGAAGCAATTTCCAAGCCATTCCCTGCAGCTAATAATTCTCTTTTAAATACTCCGCACAGTAATATAGCCCCTTACCAATTCCCAGTCCTGTGGAGTCTTTTATGACCTCTCCACAACTCTGCCTATCACTCACAGGGCAGAGAAGCTCACGGGCTGAAGAGTCAATTTGAGGCACTTGAGTCTAAGAGAGACACTGACAAACGGGAGTTTGCCTGAAGAGTGTCATCAGTGAAAGAAAGATCTGGAAAGAGTACCTTCTGGGGAGAGGAATCGGTGAAGCTGGGGATGTTTAGTTCAGGACAGGCAGAGCTCACGTTTGCAGAACTGCCATAGTGAAGGGGCCTTGCAAGGCCACCGAAGCCCTGTCAGAGCTGCCCATCTGTGGCATGGGTGTCTTGGGAGAGGAGAAGCCACAAGCAGTGTAAGTACCCAGCGCTGGACAAGCATTTGCAAGGCTGCTGGGGAGGAATGGTTGCCCCATTTGGTCCAATTGTTGAGCATCCAGCAGGAAACAGAATCTGCTGTGGAGTGGATGTGATGGTAGGCACAGAAGGAGACCACTCTTCCCACCGTGCTCCTTCTGGTGATAAGTAACAGAAACCAGTGAGGGTATTCCTGATAAAGACATGGGGACGATTTTTGTATGAAAGTACAAGGTCACTGTTGAAGTCAGCCAGAGTCAGTTTTCCCAAAACCAGCAGGGTTTCCTTCTGTGCTCTACTCCGCCAGGCATTTCTTTTGCCCCTCTTCTTCCCAGAGTCAATCTTTCTCTATCTCTCCTATTCTCATAGTTAAAAACAAAGCAGTGGACATGTTCCAAGGCTGACTTCCTCTATCCCATTCTTCATTTGCCAGGAAGGTGTATCAGTGGGCCCCACCTGTATTTGTGATCCACAAGCTCTCTACCAACAAGCAAGATCCCGGGAAGACATGGCAATAGCCTGTGGATTGGATCTAAATCAAAGCAATTTCTAGAAAGGGGTAAATATTGGGAGAGAAAACGCCCAGGACACAGGCCTGGTTCTTGGTCTTCAAGAGTGGATGATCTCCAGGGGGAACAGATGAAGAAACAGGGGGCTCCTATATCAGACTAGCTGCATTGCACACTAGAGAAGACATTCATGGTCTAGCTTCGCCTTTTGTTTATTGCTCTGTTGGCTTGTTTTTATTTTGATTTTAGCTATGCTGCTGTTATTAGTAGACAGGATCATGAAGTTTTTTAATTTCACAAACAAATACACAACCATCTTCCCTATGTCTCCAACAATGTTACTGGATGCTGAACATTATAAAATTACATATGTATAGTATATGTATATGTTTGTGTAAGGCATATGCAAAATAATAATATATGGTTTTATATAAGAAATTTAATAAATATAAATTTATACCCAAAGCCTCACTTCTATTAGATACCTCCTCTACACTCCTGAGACTTCTAGTCTTTCTGTCACATCTTCAGGCTTTAAACAGAGCAGGTCTTTGTTTATTAACCATCCATACTTTATTGATATTTTCATATTTGATCTACCAATTACAGATAAGCATGATAAAATAAATACTGGATTTGAGGATTTCATACTTTGGATTATTTTCTATACTCAGATGCACAGACATTTAAGATCATTAAGCCTGATTTTAAGGAATCTATACTTTAAAATATTTTTTCAAGTGATATTTCTAGTCTTGAAATCTACTTTTACTTTGTCTTTTCCAAGAAAGCACCTTTTTATGTTACCCAGGCCAACCTAAAACATTCTATGTTTGAACTCAGAATTCCCCTCTCTCATCCTCCCTAATACTAGGGACTCAAGAGTGGGCTGCACACTGGTAATGTCATCTGGGTGAGCACAGTGACTGAGGAATATCAGTTGAGTTAAAATCTATTTTTGTAGAAATATAGCCATCCCAGATTCTTATGCTTTTACTTTTGAGTTTTTATATCTTTATCTTCAAGTTCCCTATGTCTTTCTGTGTGAACAGGTGGGCAGTTGCACATATGTGTGTGCACATGTGTGTGAGTGTGCATGTGTGCACTGTACATGGGTGTGAGTGTGTGTGCATGTCTGAGTGTATGCATTGTGATGTGTACATGTATGTGTGTAAGTGTGCATGTGTATGCATGTGTGTGCTCAGTACTGGAGATTAAAACCAGGGAATTTTTAATAGGTAAGTTCTGTATCACTGAGCTCCATCGTCAGTCCCAAATTCAAATATTTTAAGCCATTGTTTATTCCATTCATTAATATCTTTTGCAGAATGTCCATGCTATGTTATTGTAGTAAACATATATATATAGTGTGTGTGTAATATATGTATGTATAATATAAAGTATGTACATTGTTAAATTACTAACCTCAGAGAGCTGTGTCACACCTTGTCTATGTGCATGTATGTGTATATGTATGTGTTTCCTCTAGATCACATGCTTATAAATAGTTCTTTCATCAAACATTTCTTGGGACCTGGAGAGATGGCTCAGTGCTTAAGAGCACTGGATGCTTTTCCAAAGGAACGTGGTTCAATTCCGAGCATCCATAGGTGACTTATAACTATCAATAACTCCAGTCCCAGGGGTTCAGTGTCATCTTCTGGCTTCCTTGGGCACCAGACACTCATATGGTACCTAGACATACGTAAATTTAAAAAAAATAAATCATTTCTACAATCCCCTTGCTTTGTCCTTTTTTCTGGGCTTGGAGTGATGGTTCCAGTGAGGCAGAGACTGCGCATTTGTGTTTCTATCGGCCACAGGAGTGTGTTCTGTGAATTTCCTGTCCCTGGCCTCAGCCTACTTCTGCGGAGTGATGGTCCCTTTCTTGTCGGAGTGGCTCCTTGATTTGTAGGCTGTCTCCGCATGTCCTCAGTCATAATCCACTGTCTGCTATAAATCTTCTGAATGTTGCCTTCAAGTCTGCTATTGCCTTTTGAACTCTGCTCACCGCGTCTTTGTGACCAAAACGTGTTACGTTTTTGTAGTTCTATTTCTTAGTCTTTTAACGCTATGCCAAGGGTCAGCATTCTTTCCGTAAATGGCCAGATAGTAAATACTTCTGGCTTTGCAAGTAATACAGTCTGTGTGACTGAGTATTCCATGCCACTGTTGTAGCATAAAAGCAGTCACAGACGATATGAAAGCAAATGGATGGGCTGTGTCCCAATAAAATTTTGTGGGATTTTTAGACAAAGAGAGATGGCGGTGCAGATTTAACCCACAAACAGTAGGTTGCCAGCTCAGCTCTATATCTTTATTTTATTTTAAAGCCCCCCCCACCCTGAGATCTTATACTGTTCTTTAGTCCCTTCCAAGAATTGCATATAGTTTCACGTGTAGGCTTATAGGCTCTTACAATTGATTTTCATGACTGGTAGTGGGCATGGAATCTACTTTTCCTCAACAAATAGTCATTTGTCTCTCTAATTTATTGTCCCACTGATATGAAATGCTACCTTTATTTGTTGGCCCCAAGTACTTGCTATGAGCCTGGCAAATATACATTTATTGGAAGACTGACATTCTGGTCTCTCAGCTTCCTGCATGTGGCTATCACAAAATTTTACTGTTTAATATAAACAGTAATACACATAGATATATACTGAATAGTAGAATTTTGTGATATATATATAATTTTGTGAATATATATATTATTTTGATGGCAATAGCCTATGTGATGGTACACACCTGTAATCTTAGCACTTGGGAGACAGAGGCAGGGGGTTCAAGACTGCACTGGGCCACACAGTAAGTTAGAGGGTAGCCTGGGTACATGAGACACTGTCACAGAAACTTAGTATCTTTTGATAACCAGGGTCATGCCAACCACTGATCTACATCCTCAGCCCTTGGTAAATCTATTTTCAATATGGATTTCAAAATTGCCTACTTAAATTCTATGTAAAAAGTCTTATTGGGGTTTTGACCTTGAGTACTCTCAACAATTATCAATTCATTTGCAAAGAATTGACATCTTGGCAATGTTTGATTGTCTTTGTTAGGATCATGGCAAATGTCTCCATTTATGTAGGAACCCTCTAGGTACTGAAGCACCTGTAGAATCCTTAGGAGAGAGGATTCTTTATCTGTCTCTTATGTATCACCTTGACTGACGGGTGAACGTTGCACTGGCTTTCCCTCCTGCTTTCTAAAATCTTCTAGAAAATCAGTGACTGTTGTTGACACATGAGGAAGAACTTTGTGATACTAGGAACACTGCAAGGCCAAGAAACAGTTTCCTTTAGTACCTGCGATTCCTAGCTACATTGGCAACTTCTAAGAACCTAGAGGGAACCACGGCCCCACAGAAGCACAGCTGAGTTTAGGCATTTGAGAGGATACAATTTTGCAGACATTGTCACCCAAGCTAAACATGGGGCTTGAAGGACTTTCAACAAGAATTTAACTGGTAGTTTCATGATCTTGTAATAGCAGCTGGGGCCCAGAGAGAATGGTTTAGTCTTTGTGTAACAAGTGTCTGGTAGGGGATTAGGTGCCCGGCACAGAGACATAGATAACTGGGCCACGCTCAGTCTTGCCAATGATTTCTGGTGAGGGTGATGCCTGGGCTGAGCCTGGATGATGGAGTAGGATGAAGCCCTGTGAAGCAGAAGGGCACTCCGGGGAGACGGAGCAGTGTACATAAAAACAGAGGAGAGTGAGGCCTCCTGCCGTGTGCAGCAAGGAGTTATACGCTGTTTAGCGTAACTATGGAGTATGATGCTGGCACAAAGAGGCAGGAGATGGGGCTCCGGGGAGAAGCAGGTATCACAGAGTGAGTACCTTGTGCAGTTTTACCCAGCCTGAACTTTTATTGCCAAGCAAACAGCAGGAGTAGCGGAGTCCTTCTTAGAGCTGGAGGCTCACTTTGTGAGAGATGTTTACTAAATAACTTAGAAGATGAGGCTGAATATAACGGACAGAAGATGGAAAGTAAAGGGAGTGTGAAGGATGGCATCCCACAGACCAACTTAAAAATGAGGTTACCCTGGAGAAGGGAAGAGTGCCAGAGTCCCCTCTCCAGCCAATAACATGGGGTGGTGTTGGAGACCTGGGCCCAGCTCGTAGCTGACCTGGGTTCTGCTTCGTATTGGAAGAGCATCTTTGCTGCGTGACTCCCAGCTTCCCGTCTCTAAAAGATAAAATTATAGTACCTGCCTCCTGAATGTAAGAGGGTTAGATGAGAGCCCAAACAGCACTGGCGAGGAAACACTGGCAAGGGTGAAGTCATATCCATAGTCTAAGGAATTCACGTTTGGCTCCACTTTAAAAGAAGAATGGGAAAACTGAAATCAAAGTGTTTGCCTTTGTCCTACCGGGAAAGGTTTCAGCAGACCTGTGTGATTAGAGGGGTTGGGGTGGAGGCGGGCATGGAAGACTCTCTTTAGAGGGACCAGTAATTAATTGTCTTTGTAGAATTTTTCTTCCATGTTTTGGCACAGTGGCTTTAATTTGGTGTTATAGGCAGAATCAATTCTGTGTGTTGCTCTTAACCAGTGATTCTCAACCTGTGGGTCATGACCTCTTTCTCAGGGGTCACATATCAGATATCCTGAACGTCGGCTATTCACACTATGATTCATAACAGTAGTGCTTTGGTTTCTGTCACTGTGAAGAGGCGCCATGTCCACAGCAACTCTTATAAAAGGAAACATTTAACTGGGGCTGGCTTATGGTTTCAGAGGTTTGGTCTATTATTGTCATGGCAGAAAACATGGCGGCATGCAGGCAGACATGGTGCTGAGGAGATAGCTGAGAGTTCTACATCTTGATCCACAGGCAGCAGAGGACTGTGCCACACTGGACATAGCTTGAGAATATGAGACCTCAAAACTCTCCCCCAGTGACACACTTCCTCCAACAAGGCGACACCTATTCCAACAAGGTCGTACCTCCTAATAGTGCCACTTCCTATGGGCCAGGTATTCAAACACATGGATCTATGGGGGCCATACCTATTCAAACCACCACAAGTAGCAGAATCACAGTTATGAAGGTAGTAATGAAATCGTTTTATGGTTAGGGGCATCATCACAACATGAGGAACTGTATTAAAGGGTTGCACCATTAGGAAGGTTGAGAACCACTGCTCTAGACGCTCATGAACTTGGACTTGCAAAGGAAAAATGTCCATCCTCTTCCTTACCCTGAACCACAGTGGATAAGAGGAGTCAAGGATGGTGGGAAGTGGAATGTGGCTACCCTTGGGAAAACATGAAATCCATTGCAGAAAACTTAGACCTGGGTCTCAGCTGTGACACAAGTGCTTGCTATGTCACCTTGACCATTCAGAATTATTCTATGTCTCAGAGTGTCCCTCTCTGTAAAAAGAGAATAATAAACAATAGCAGACTCAGAGGTGACAAGATTGGTCCTAAGAATTACTGTGAATACCCAAATCCTACGATCCTAGAGTCTGCTGCACAAAATGGTACAGTGTTTACAAATAACCTGTGCACAGCCTCCATGTACATTACATCATCTCGGCATTCTTTATAATATGCAATACAATATAAATACCAAGAAAATAGCAGTTCCATTATATTTAGGGATGGTGACAAGAAAAAAAAATCAGCACCTGTTCAGTACAGGGGCATTTCTTTCCCCAAACGCTTCCCATCTGTGGCTATTTGAATCCATGGATGCAAAACTCATAGGCGCAGAAAGCTTGCTGGATAGCTGACCTCACATAGTTGTAAAAAAAAAATCAAGGGAGTTGGTAGGGGTAGAAACACCATTAGCTATAAAATGATGCTTAAATGTTGGTTAGGACTTGACTAAGTGAAAGAGGGGCCCTGGGGCCAGGCTGGATATCCAGAAGGCACTTCACACCGCAGTCCAGCAAGCTCCAAGTCCAGAGAGGGATTCAATTATTGCAGCATGTAACCTTCTGTTTGCAAAGCTCATTTTGGGTATGTAATTGAATGAGAAGAAAGGGAAAGGGCTTTGGGCCTGGACTCCAGGCTGGAGTGGGTGTTTGGAAGAGGGAAGGAGAGATGGAATACAGGACCAGGAAGCATGAGGACAGGGGCATGTTCCTCAGTTCACGTGGGTTCCCTAAGGAGTCAAAGGTCAGTGGCAGACACTCACTCTTCTTTGTTCCTTTGCTGGGACAAGAAGTTGGGCTGTTCCAGTCTGAGGATTCTTGTCTAGCTTACCTCCATCCATCCCCTGTATCAACTCCCTGAACCAGAAGCCAGGTCATGTGTGATCAGGAGGAGGGGTAACTAAGGGGTTTGGTTCACTGGGAACTGCCCCAGTTTTTGCACTGAGGAAAACTCCACTATGGGCTGTCACACTGGTTGGTCTCCCAAGTTTGGGATGAAGATAAACTTCAGAACTATGAATCTAGGGATACGAACAATCCCTTCTGAGATCCAGCCAAAGAACAATTTCCTTGAAGTCAGGAGGCAGCCGGCTGCCCAGCCAGGTTGAGGAGGAGCACATGACCATTAACACTGACGGAAGAGCAGGGAAAGGGAGGGAAGGATGCAGACGGGCGAAGTGGGGGAGGAAACCGTCTCCCATCTCTCTGTCCCAGCGTGCACAGACTGTCTTAATGGTTCCTGAGAGTGGGCTTTCCCCGCAGCCCATTTTTCTACTGCCAGCCTCACACCCTTCTCTCTCCCCTGCCAGCCCCTAACCTCCCTTCCACTCCAGTGCAGCCCTGGGGAAATCAGGACAGGGATTCAGGGACCAATGCCTTCCAGCAGAGAGCCAGAGGCATGGCAGAGATCAGCTGTCTCACGCCATTTCCTGATCATTGACAAATCTAACTCCAAGACAAACAGCAACCACACCTGGGAGAGAGAGAGAGCGAGACCCTGGAAGCTAGAAGAGAGGCAGACAGGGAAAAGAGGAGAGAGGCACAGGGAAAAAGACAAAGTGAGAGAGGAAAAAAACTCCCACAAGGCGAAGAAGCCAAGCCAGTAGCCCAGAATCTCTCCCACTTCTATGGAATCAGAAACACTTATTAATAGCCAGCAAAAGGCAAAGAGGAAGTGTCTCATTGTCTGCAGCTGTCATTCCTCACTCTGATGAGCACTTAAAATGTCAAGACCCCTTTCAGCAGCTATGCACAAGCAATCAGGCCCTCTCATCGGTCACCGTGATTTTGCAGCCACCGCAGCACAGTCCCCATGACTCCTCTCCACACCGTGTTTGGAGACAAGGCGTGCACCGGCACACACAAGCCATGTCTTTGGAAGGACTCCGGTGAAAGGTCCAGGGAAGTGGGGGAGGGATGGGGCGACAGCTGGGGTGGGGATGTCACAGGCAAGATCTTTGCACAGGAATGTTTGCTGGATTGAGAGCCTGGGCGTTTCATAGGCTGTGAGCTGAAGGTTTACCTTGAAGTGGAAGGTGGGAGCTGTCAGCTCTCAGAGAAGGAGATTCCATGTGTAACTTTTAGACAACAAAGGATTGCTTTCTGGAGGTGGGCGTTCCTGTTGATCATTGTCTCTTGAGAGCAAAATAAAGCAGAATGGCCTGAAACTGCAGCAGATGGGCTATAGGAGGGAAAGAAGGAAGGACTTCCGGGTGGACAGAAATAGCTGCAAAGCTGTGTTGGGCTAGGGGGGAAAATCACTTTCTTTGGGGATATTCTCCTGTTTCTGTGTTACCTGCCACCTAATGTCTTTGAGTGGCATCTTGAAGAGGAAAATACGAGGGTCCGGAGTGAACAATGGCTGAGATTTAAGGCTCTCTCCAGTGCGTGGCATCTCATACTATGTGAGTTTTCCAGTGCTAAGGGAAACAAACACCACAGGCTGGAGCCAAAACTAAGCAAAATGCATTGCCTCGGGGCTCTGAGGAAAGTCCGGAAGTCTGAGCAGAAAGGTGATTCCTCCTAACAGGGAGGCGAAACCTGCATCAAGCCACTCCTAAACTGCCTTTGACATCCACTGACTTTGTCGTGGCCTGCCTCATTGTCACATGACCTTCACCTTCTGGTAGCTTTTCTGTGTTCACCTCCCCCTCCCCACCCCTCTCACCCCACACCCCAACTCACCCGTACACACACCTTTTAGCATTATTGAAAACTGAACTCGGGGTCTTTGCCTGCTCGGCGAGTGCGGTGACAGTGAGCTATAGCCCCTGCCCCAGGACCACCTCATCTGAATTAATTACCTCTGTACAAACACTATTGCTTTTCTTTAACTTTCTTTTTACTTATTCTTTGTGTCTTTCACATCGTGTCTCCACATTATGTCTCCTAATCTTATCCATCTCCCTCCCCTCAAAATAAAATTTAAGAGAAGAAGGGAGGGGGAAGAAAGGGAGATTCTCCCCCATGGAAGCTGTGGTGGGACACAGTGAGTCACGCAGTTTTACATGCAGGAGTTCATCCCAAAGAATCATTGCTCTGGTTCGAGGCTCCTGGTCTCTGCTACACCATCACCACTGGGCCCTCACTGGTACTCTTCCTGGATATGCTATTGTTGCCGGTATCATAGGGATCCTGCAGCCTTGGGTCGCAGGACTGACCCTTCTGCCCCATCTCTAGCAGATCACAGATGGGGTGGATGTTGGGGCGGGCCAACACATAGCCCTGGTTCTGGGCCTGCGTAGCTGCAGAGTTGGTCAGATCAGCAGTTCATCCCTGTCTTTGCCACCAGGGTGATCTCTCCTGCATTGCCCTGCTAGTTCACCCGTTGCAGCAATGAACAAGGTAGAGCCAGTTCTCCCACTTTCAAGTCCTCAGGGTCGGTTCTCCCATACCTACGCCTTCAGGGCTCTACTGTGCTGCCCAAGTGAGGTGTAGGGGCCACTTTCCTGAATGCTGCAGCTGATGAGGGACAGGAACAACTCTCCTCTCTAATGACCTCAGGGCCAGCTCTCCCACCTGCCTCAGGCATTGATGGGGGGGTCATCTCTCCCCTACCCACACTGCCGCATGACAGATGAGTGAGTAGTGGGGACAGCTCTCCCACGCTCACAACTTCGGGGCTGGCTCACCTCCATCTCCACCTGGGTTGATTCTCCTGTGCTGCCCAGGTGAGGTGCAGGGCCCGCTCTCTCCAGTGCTGTAGCTGGTGGGGGGGGTGCAGAAACAGTTCTCCTGTTCTTCTAACCTCAGGGCCAGCTCTCCCACCTGCCTCAGGTCTTGATGGGTGGGAGTGGGGGGAGATTGGGGAATGAGGGATGGGGAGGGCATCTATGGTATATGCCGCCATATGGTAGATGAGGGGTGGGGTAAGAGAGACCCTGTTTCTAACTGAGGACCACCAGCATATGAATCTTAGTGACACAATTCAATCTGTAATTCTTCGTAATCAGAAGGGATAAGATTATAAAGAAGATGTCTCAGGAAACCTAGAAATTCTTGTATCCCTGGCCACACCAGTCACACCCTTATTTGTTTCTGTTGAAGGACTTGACCTGTTTCTCAAATCCAAAACTTTTCTATAGTGCCTGTTTTAGTCCCTTGAAGCCATTGCAGTGACTCACCTAGATGCTATGGTTGAAAGTAGCCTGTGACCACTGTCAAGCCACCAAAGTACCTAATCTTCAGGAAATATTTTAGAAAGCACACACCTGCCACTTCCCACCACAGGCTTCTGGCGTGCCCTGCTGGCGCTGCCCATCTGTGCTGTTGTCTACCCTGTTTTGACTTCTGCTGACCTTACTCTGACCCAGAGGATCTGGTTCATGTTCAAAGAAAAAAACCGGCCTGTTGTTCAACATTTTCCATAATGTCCATCCAATTCAATTAGTCAATAGAATAATGAAATGTCAGGCTGGATGGGTAGAGATAACTCGATCCAGACCCTCATTTTTTAAAATAAGAAAGCCACACTGAAAAGTTTCTGTACCCCGATAAGCCTCTCTGCCGACGCAGCAATCCAAATCAAACCGAATTAGAAAAAGCCCAGGTTTACTTGGTAAAATACTCCTGTATGATTTTCTGCCCCCCAGAGAGGAGACAGGAAAGAGAGACTAAAAAACCACAGGTCTAGTTTCTGGGGGAGCAGTTTAAATACCCTGTGGGAGTGGTCTTGAGCATCTCTCGGGGAAGAGCCTTGTTTGGCGGACTTTCTGAGATGAGCATGGTTGGGGGAGAGAGATGAAGGAGGGTGGTTGAGGTGGAGCTTCCCCCAGAACATTCCGGACTCTTGGGGTATATGGATGCCAGGGGCTGGGGTGGAACTTCAACAAGAACACACCCTGAGAACAGAAAATCGCAGAGCCAATACTCGGTACTGGAACACTTAGGTTTGGAGACTCTGGGCTTGGAGGTCTCAACTAGATGGGCTTTGAGTCATTGAATGTCTGCTGTAATGAGGGCCCTGTGGTGGTCTGAATGAGAACGGTTCCCATAGGCTCATATATTTGATTCCCAGCTGGTGGGTTGTTTAGGAAGGATTAGGAGGCATGGCCTTGTTGGAGGAGGTGTGTCACTGGGGGTAGGCTTTGTGGTTTCAAAAGCCCACACCAGGCCCAGTCTCTCTCTCTCTCTCTCTCTCTCTCTCTCTCTCTCTCTCTCTCTCTCTCTCTTTCTCTTTCTCTTTGCGTATATGTGTGTGTCTCCCTGTCTCTCTCTCTTGCCTTTGAATCCAGAGGTTAGCTCTCAGCTACTGCTTCAGCACCATTGCCAGCCTTCCTGTTTCCACACTCCTTGCCTTGATGCACTCCTCCATGACGGTCATGTGCTAGCCCTCTGAAACTGTAAGCCAGCCCCCGAACCAAATGCTGTCTTCTACAAGCTGCCTTGGCCGTGGTGTCTCTTCACAGCAATAGAACAGCGACTAAGACAGGCCCTCTCACCAAGGCACTATGCTGGACAGAGTAAGAAAGGATCATCTTATCCTGTGGGCTAAGGATCGTCTTATCCTGAGCTAACTGCCTGGGGAGAGAAGCCATGGGCCACTGATGCTCATTATCTGCAGTGGGGATATCAGTGTGAGCCCTCTCTGTTCTATGTTATCCTGAGCCTAAAACTGGGTCCCAGTGCAGCTTGGACCAGAAAAAAAACACAAAGGAAACCTATGGCTTCGAGCTCAGTTTACCCTGCCTTTGTATAAACCCAAACCCTGTGAACAAGGGAAGACACACCTCGGCTCAATCCTGCTCAACCTTACAGCTCTCTCAGGGCAATCCCACTACTTTTGGCCTCCTCCCCACCCAGGCACAAATCAGAGAGGGGGCTAAAAACAGAAAATTTAGATTGCATGAAGACCTGCCCAAGGAATCCATGAACTGGGCCCTATTTCCTGAGCTTCCCCCTGTCTACCCCATGACCCCCAGCCCGGCCGGTGGGCTCAGCTGTCATGAACCCAGTGGTAACACTCTCTGTATGGGCTCACTCCCATTAACCCTGGCAGTCAGGCAACCACAAGCTGGGCCAGGAGCTCACACTAAAGACAAGCGTGAGGCGGCCTCTCCACTGAGTTCTGCAGTTTGCCAGGAGGCTCCTGGTCTAGAGTAACCTGCCCTCATCCCAGAGGGACCTCAATTTCCAGAGGATGGGGTGTAAGGGTTGGAATATCCTCCTAGGTCCCCCTCAGAGTATGTAGTGGGTTGAGATATCACCTTCTGAGCAAAGAGGGAAGGAAGCTTGGGGTGGATAGGGTGAGGTTTGAGCCTCAGAAAGGGGTGTCACAGGAATGGGGATTTAAAAAATAAACAGAAGCCAGCAGCGTCTCTTTAGCCATAGCCATGGTAACGGACACTGCTGGAATCACAGCCTGCACAGGGACAGTTCCCGAGGCTCCAGAAATGTATGCAGGGTTACATCATTTCCCATTCCTCTTTGTTGGTGTCACTTGTGTTGTTTGAAATTCTCCAGGGCTGTGAACACAGCTAGCTCAAACACAGGGCAACACCGTGCAAATGAGCCCTACATCCTCAGCCTCCTATCCAGGGGTCTCTCTCCCGGAGTTGCAGATGCACCCTGGGGAATGTGCGCCCACACCAACAAAGACACGCCCTGGGATGCCCACATGGTCACACAAGCAGAAACACAAATACCAATGCATGCTTGTTGATAATCGCTCCTACATACGCTGGAAAATACCTACTCTTGCAGAAAGCAAGATGAAGACTCGAGCCTGATGTCCTGTTGCCCAAACATGTTTTCCATACATGTTTTTTGTGCGTCCACATGTTCACAAAATCATCTGGTAGTTAGTGCGCTGGCATACTTGCTCACGGCAAGTCTCTGGCTGGCTGTTTCATGGAAGTCTTCAACCTAAGATCTCACATAGACTTTGAAGCACACTTGTGTATCTAAGTTTATTTGGTTGGCCAATGTCTGGGTACTCCACCTGCTTAGACATACATACTCTCCAGTGTGCGCAACTGACCCAAGTAGATGCGTGCTCACCCATGTTCTCTTCTGGCTGTGCAATGGATCCTCGTAGCTGAGACTATAGGCTCATGGGTTCCAACTCAAGAATTTTGATGCAGAGCAGCAAAGACACATTGCCTAGAGGTACCCTCTTCCTCGTGCCTACACACACCCCCACCCACACCCCCACACCCCCCACACACACACTAGCAAAGCTCCCTAAGTCAAGGACTTTTCCCCATCTCATGCAAAATGAGGAGAAGTAAAATTGGCTCAGTCTGGAGGCCTTGGGTTCCTCAGCAGGCAACACAGAGCAAAAATGGACTACTAGAGCCAGCAGGTTTTTAAAAAATTGCATGACTCTCCTAAGGAGGCAGGAAAATCAAAGCCTCGTCATTGAAAATCCCTACACAGCAGAAGCAGAAATCAACAGAGCTCCCAGAAAAGGCTGCCGCTCCCCCACTTCGCCCTCCCTCCCCAGAAGAAAAGACAAACAGAAAACAAATCAAAAAACAAATCTAGACTGAAAGGCGCAATTGTCGAATGAATAGCTCTGGGCTTTCCTCTCACCCCAGGACACATGTTCCCTGACCGCAGGACAAGAATGAGAAGAGATTCCTGCTGGCAGTGGGCAGAGGGACGGCCCGCATCAAGCTAATATGTGACAGCTTCTTGTTCCCAGGGCATGAAGTGGAAAAAAAATCACAGGATTTGGAGGGAGGCAAATTTATTTGGGACCAAGGTCTCTGATTCAGTAGGTGTGTGACTTTGAACAAGGTCCTTGGCCTCTGAACTTCAAGTCACACACCTGATAAACAAGGATAAATGCAAGGGTCCCCACATTCAAGCCTAGTCATGAGGATAGACTGTGGTATAATAGTGAGCAGTTTACAGACAAAATGCCAAAAGAAAGAGTTCTGGATTCTAGGCGAGGGCTCCAGACTTTGAGCTCTGGTTACAATTTCAACTTTGGTTACAGTTGTTCTGGTTGTGAGAGGAAGAGGTGAGAACTTACTATCCCCTTCCACACACCTAATGCTAGGTGGTCTCTTCCAGAAGACCACGACTCCTTCCCCATGATATTGAAACCAATCTTCTCTCCTGTTCCTCCCTCTGTAAATGACTAGCTTTTAATTGTTCACCTCCTCTGGATTGGTTGCACACTTAGTGCAATGGAGGAATCTGTGGCCTAAGACCCTGCTGCTGCATGCTGTGATTGGTTGGGGAGAGAACACCGGGAACTAGTAAAGTGTCCCTGTCTTAGTTATCTAGACTTACTAGCAGAACACCACAGAGCTTGCAAGTCTAAGAATTAGGCCATAGAGGATTCCCAGTGAGCGGTCTCCTCCTGGGGTGTACAAAGGCAGTAGATCAGAAGCAGGGACAGGGAAGGTTAGGCAATGACCAAAGTGACAAAGGTGGTGGTAAGAGGCCCCATTGACATGATGCATGTCCTTTCTCTCTGTGCATGAGCAGAGAGACATTTCCTAGTGTTCTTTGTTATAAGGTCACAAATACTATTGGGTTAAGGACCCACCATAACAGCACATTTGATCTTCATTTCTTCTATTTCTTAGCACAGTCACAGGGTTAAGGCTTCAACATTGGAACACAATTCTATCTCTAACTGTCCCTACCCCTTGTGCTACCCCACTTGAAGGTCGACAGGTGGAAGGGCTGCAGTGAAATCCTGGCTTAAGCACTCCTACAGCAAACATGATGGGAAACAAGGTCTGGAGTCTATACTCCATTCTATCGCAAGTGGAAAACCCAGGGTGCGGATGTCAACCAAGACCAGCTTCTGGATCCCACAAAGAGGAACTTGGGCATCCATACACACTTTGCTATAGCAGACAAGACCTGAGATCCCAGGAGGTACCCATAAGGATCCCTCCCTTGTCTGTTTGAACAACCATCACATTTCTTCCAGATGCCCTTCCAACTGTTCTACTGACCCTTGCTGCCCTCAAGCACCCACTATACACACACTACTCAGACACGTATGCATGCCGGTATGAACACCCACTCACATACGCAAAACTCTTTGCTTTTACTCTATGCGTTCATAGTACCTGGCGCTCAATTTTGTAGACGCATGCACACACTGCTTATTGCTTTTATGGTCAGCTTTCTCCTGTATTTTAGAATGTAAGCTTCATAAGGGCAGGGACTTGTTCAGCTGGCTCAGAATGTTAGCGTTAGCATAGATAGTGAAACTATGTAGAGGGGTGACCAGTGTGCTTATTTACCTGGGTCTGCGCAGTTTTCTGGGACCAGACAGAGCTATCGAGGAAGAATAGCACTGGAACTGGAGACGCCGGTGCCCTTGGCTAGGCATGTGATGTTTGGTCAATAACTGGCAGGCAATTGCAGTTGCTGCAGTAGATCAGAAGCAGGGACAGGGAAGGTTAGGCAATGACCAAAGTGACAAAGGCGGTGGTAGGAGGCCCCTTTGAGGATTTATAAAGATAAGGGTGGAAGAGGATGAGACAGAGATGCTGAGGATAGCTACGACCCATCTCTGCCCCTAGATGAGCAGCATTAGAATGCGGAAGTGTGCTATAGCTCCTGGGGCCATAATAGGAGGAACCAGAGCATTTGCGAGTTATCTACAGGTTTCTGAGGCTGTTTCATGGAAGGACAAACTATTCTTCAAACCCCGTCTTAGAGACAAAGCCCAGGATTGAGTGGTTTATGAACCAAGCCTCTGTTTCCCTTCTTTACATAAATATCATAATAATAACATTACAAGGAACCTTAGAGAAGGAAAAGTAAAATCACTTCAGTTAACCAAACCTAGACTGACAACTAATTTTTCTTCTGTATATTCTCTTTCAGTCCTTGATTTTTAGTATTACATAATTCTAATCAGAATAAATATATAAGGTATGTACCATTTCTGAAAGCTGTAGATTACGTAGGGACCATTTTTCTTTTGCATTGTTGCATAGCCTCAGTGGTTATTCTCATCCATGGTGACACTATAGGCTGTGACTCCGTTTACTGCCATTGACAGTCACATGGCTTTCGGTTTTAAACTAGTTATAATAATCCCACAATGAGTATTTGTACACACATCTCTTTTTCTTCATTTGTGCTATTTCTTTAGAATAAATTACAAGAACTTAGATTACTGGTTCTCAGGATAGAAAGATGTCACATGACACATCCACACTTCCTCATATATTTATTTATTAAAATACCTACTGTTGGGGGCTGGAGAGATGGCTCAGAGGTTAAGAGCATTGCCTGCTCTTCCAAAGGTCCTGAGTTCAATTCCCAGCAACCACATGGTGGCTCACAACCATCTGTAATGGGGTCTGGTGCCCTCTTCTGGCCTGCAGGCAAACACACACAGACAGAATATTGTATACATAATAAATAAATAAATATTTTAAAAATAAAATAAAATACCTACTGTGTGCTGAAAACTGCCAGGCCTTAAGGACACAAAGCTATTAGGACTGGTCTCACTCATTAAGAGATTCACAGTTGAATAGAGACAAAGGTGTACGAATGGTACGGTCTGTAAACATGCCAGTTGTGTTTGAGACCATAAAATAGGGGTCCCCAACTCCGAACCAAGGGAGAGGGACATAGCAAGCCAGTCATTCTAGAACAAGGCTTGTCCTGAAGATTTTAGGGAATGTCAACCTGGTGAAAACGACAAGAAAAGAAAATCCAAGTCAGAGAGCAGAACACACAGCATATTCCAGGAGTTGCTCATGGCTTGATGATGTCAGGGCACAAGTGGCATAGAGAGAGTTTTAAGGAGGTAAGAAGGAGAGATAACACTGAGTAGGTGGGTGGAGAAACCTACACATTTGCCAGACAGCAAAAGGGGGTGTCAACCACCAGTCATTCCTGGGGTTTTGGTTTGTTTGTTGTTTTCTTTTGTTTTTGTTTTCCTTCTTGCTCTCTCTTGCCCTCATTTTCCCCAAACACAGCAACATACCCATCAAAGACTCTAAGGCTGGAGTGATCTCACAGCTCCCTGCCGGAATTCCCCTCCCCTTGCCTATCTGTATCTTCCTTCCTTTCTGAATCTATTCCTGGCCATGCACTATGAAACTGTCCTGGAACTCAGCTCTTGCAGGCACTGGTTTTACTTGTCACCCAGGTTGAATTGTGTGCAAATGTGTCTCTCCTAGGTCACCCACTGCTCACCTCTGATCCATATTATATATTGTCCTTTGTGGCAGTAGAGAGGCACAGGCAAACCAAAGGTCCCACCCAAGCTCAGCTTGGTGAACCAAAGAGTTTCTGAGGCTTACTTACAGGAAGCTGGGGGAACTCAAAGGCAGTTACACCACTAGGAAGTTGACTTCCAGACAGCTGCATCCATGAAGAGCCTTCTGAGCATTTATGCAAATGTCCCACCCTAGCAGATGGTTTACCTCTGGTGTTGCTACACAAAGTAGCCTCATGGAGACCTGGGGAAGGCTCCTGAGTCCCATAAGCCTCCTTCTATGATGGAATGTTGAGAAGACCTGACTGAAGGAGGCACAGGTGTCTGGCCTGACTCACTCCAGCTTGTCCCTCTTGCTCTGCTCTTGTCTCCTCATTCTTTCTTCTTCCGTTATCATGAATTTCAGGATAAGCATCTTTGTGACACGCAACTCTGGTTGGTTTGAACACATCAGTAATGAACTCAGTCACCAGTAATGCGCTGGCGCCACGTTAAGGAATCATAGTGGGTACTTTCTCTTGATATCATTTAACACAGATTTGAATTCTCTGCTTTCCTCTCCCTGTGTCTTCTGCCCACCTTGTCTGTACTGTGTGGGTCTGAGTCTTTGCCTTCTTGAAGGCTGTCTTGTGAAGGTGTCTCTGTAACTGTGTCTGTCTGTGTGTCTGTCTCTACCAAGAGGCTTTCCTCTCACTTTTACTGATCAGCACAGAAAGCATCACAAAGAGAAGGAATAGGATACTTTACAGAAATCTATAACAGAGTTTTACAAGGGCTTAAGTCACCGGCTCCAACTGATCCAGATAACAAAAACAAACAAACAAATGCTATCAAGCAGTATCTGAGTGTTGCTTCCAGTATTTATGATGGATATTCACTTTATAAGGCTGCTTTCTGCCTGTTTGCTGTTTCCGGCAAACGATTATCATAACACACATGCATTACTCTGGGTCAGGGGCATGGAAGGGTTCATAACTTAAGATTACAGCTATGCATTAGCTTTGGTTGTAAAGGTTGATTGCATAGGAAATCAAGGCAAGTACGGTTGGTTGTTACATTGTTCTCTTAAAGGCAGATTAAACAAACAGGCTGAGCGCACAGGAATGGCAATCTTGTGTCTCATGTGGCCCCAAGGTGTTTTATCAACTCAGCTGTGAGGTCCAACTAAAGATCCCGTCTCTTAGAACGTAAGAGATATTTTCACAGTATCACAGCACCTAAGGACTCCAACAACTTCCAAGTAGAGGGCAACCCTGCAGGATAGACGACACCCAAATGGTCCTGGGGTGATTGTCTATGATGCTAAGGCTGGACCCAGAGGCAGAAGTGATCAACTCCTGAGAATCAGAATGCTTCCCTCCAGCAAAGACAAAGACAGCCTTACAAAACCGGAATTGAGGCAGTTGTCAACCAGAATACCCCCTGCTCTAGGTGCTTAATTATGCATCCCCCTTCCCCCTTGCCATGCCCCAGGTCAACTTCCCAAAGATGAATTCAGGGAATTGCTTGTTCTTCTTCCCCTGGTGGCCACATTAACTGAATCTCCTCCCTGTTTTCCATCATCACTTATTTTGGTTTCTAGCAGATGGGGCATGAGAGGTCAAAAGCCTGTTTGGGCTGCTGGGATCCAGCATCTTACCCTGAACTCTCTGGTTATATGAGCTCACAAAGGTCTCATACTGGGGATCCCAGCTGCTTTGATTCAAGTCCCAGGCGGTCCCCTCCAACTGACAGGCAACAGCCACACAATTCCAACACCTACGCAGAGCCTGGACTTTAAAAGCGATGCCCATCACTGGTGAGTTTATTTAAATAGTATTTGTTCTTGTGGCTGTGCTGTGTCAGAAGGGAAGACGGGAGGAAAGGCTACAGTCTGCTAAAAAGGAGTCTGCCTTTTCACGGGAATGCAAAGGGCATGTGTGGAGCTGTAGAGACACCTGCTTCCCTCTCCCTCCCTCAGCCCCTATGGAGACTCCCAGACAGCTCCCATCCCACATGTCAGCCACTCACCTTTCTTCCTCCTTACAGACAGCAGGAGGAGGGAGACCAGACCACCACAGTGTCATGTCTTTCCATCACTGCCTCTCATTCTCATCCCTTATTAAATTCGGGCCTGATTTGGGCTGTGTGAGCTTGCTTGGACCACCTGCTGTTTGACCAATTCCTTTTCTTTTCTCCCTCTGGTGAGTAATAGCTGCTCTTTCCTGCAGACTCCAGGTCTCCCTCCTCCTCCGCTCCCTACTCCCCTGTGCAAAGGCAGTTGAGTTCTGGTGCCTTCTCGGCCCTTTAGGGCCTAGAAGTGGAGGTCTGGGGGCAGACAAACCCAAGTCCTCCTGTGTCAGATTTCCTGAGGTCTGTGCCACCTCTCTTTGCGGGGAGTGTAGCTGTGGAAATGATCTCTGCAGTGAGTGGGAGCCGTGGGGGAGGGGGGTGACGAAGAGGGGGAAGACAGGGTCTGGAAAAGGCTGGAGAGATCACATGGCTGCTAGAACCAGGGAGCAGGAGACCTGAGGCAGATGACACATGTGTGAAGAGTGTCGTGAGGAGAAGCCTGGCTCTGAGATGGGGTATCCATGAATGCAAAATGACCCCAGGTTGAGATTTACCAGTTTGAGAACCTGTAATCTCTGATCAGCTCAGGAAGAGAAGACCAGACCAAACAGTGCTGGGGTGTGTCCCAGCAAGGATGCCAACCCAGGCCGGAGCACACAGCCAGGCGCTGGGCAGGGCCTTGTGGTGGCTGAGCATGAGCACACCCACAGGCGTGGTCGGGGCTAGAGAGCAGTAGGTTGATCTTTTTGCTTTACTGGAATCCTGTCTGCAGCTGGGGACTGGGCAGCTGAGGACCAGCCTTCAGCCGCTCAAGGACTGAGAGTAACCCACAGAGTCTACAAACTAATCACTCTACCTGACTTTTCTATCTGAGGGAGTAAAACTTAATTCTCTGGGGCCCAGGCCAATGAGTAGGGCAAAAACTTAACTCTCTGGGGCTGGCAAAAAGCAGGGCGTGGGGGGCATCACACACCTTTAGGGACTCTCGATCATTTTCTCTTGTCTCTTTATTTCTTTTCTTACCTTTATCCAGATGTATCCCTTCTGCCCCTTTCTTGATGTTTTCCTTCTAACCAACTTTCCCTCACAGCTTGTATACCCCAGCAAAATCTTTCAAGCAGTATACAAGTTACAATGTGATTACATACTATTTTCTTAAGTGAATGTTTGCAATGCATACAAGTAAAAAACAGCATGTTTTCCATATCCCTTACATGATTAAACATTTTACATATTACAGGTGAAAAACAAATTATCTACAAGAACCCACATATATTCATGTCCAAGGAACTTGTTACAGATTAACAGAGTGTAAGCAAGCAAGGTATTTTTCTCAGCCAATTCTTTTACTGGCAGGCTGCATTTTGCAGTTACAAAGAAAGGATCAATCACTTTATTATTTATCTCAAAAGGTAATCTTATAAAAAATCTTTAAAAGAATCACAAATCCAAACGTTTATATATGAAAAACAACCAGTCAGCTTTATTTTAAATCCTCAGGATGCATACCTACCCATCAACAGTCTCTTTATACCAGGAATGAGGACAGAAATGGGTACAAGGAATTCATCATCACCTTTGATCACCAGCCAACCTAGCAAGAAAGGAACATCAGCCAGCAATAGCCAGGCTACCATTGTTCCTGTTCCCTGACCTCAATGAGTCCCTCGTTCAACTATTAAAAGTGTGTCTTTCTAAACTTTAAATTGTTCCCCAAGATTTTCTACCTCAAAGCCATTACCCAAAACATCTTAACCTAGCCTTTCCAACTATCTACGTGCCTAAATTCTTTCTAAGAGTGGTGGTTGAATCATTAATCTGCTTCAGCAGCAATGCTTTAAAAAAGTCAATTACTATTATTGTAAGTACCAGTAACAATTCCCAGTGAGGGCCTAGAAACCCCCTGAGAGTGTTCATACAACCAATAGATTATGAGGGATGTTGTGACCACAAAAGCAACAATCAGAAAGAAGCTCAATAACATTATGAGGTCTTCAGGACACACAGCCCTTGGGGCTTTGTCTCTCCAAGGCTCACTCAGGAATGGCTTTGGCAACCACCTCGCTGTGTTTCTTGAGTTCCAATATTGCCTATCGGTCCCCTCCAATTGCCCCAACACAGCTGGAGTTGGTGACTGAGGTAGCTCACCCCAGAGAGGACAGAAACAATGGTCAGTGGTTACAGATGACTCTCAGACCAGAGGTAGTGACGCACTACACTTGGGCTGCAGTGTGCCTTTAAACAGATTGCTGAGTATTGAGTTTTGGTTCCAGCCCCATTATCCTCAAAACTCTGACTCTAATCCCATGACATGGGACAAAGAAGTTTTTACATGCTCTAAAGCATGCCTGAAATAAAAGATTGTAAACTTTCCAGTCAGGAGCTCATGAGCCTCAACAACCCTCTCTGAACCCTCTTCAGAGTCCCTCCCCTTTTATGTTTTGGCCATTCTGAGCTTCTCACTTCCTCCCACTCTCCTCCCTTCTCCTTCCCCTTCTCTTACCCTTCCTTCTTACCTTTTCCTTCTCCTTCCCTCATTTTCCTCTCCCCTCCTGTTCTTCCTCCCTCTATTCCCCTTCTCCTCTTTCCCCACCCACCCTCCTTCCCCTATTTTAATTACTTTCCAATCGCCATGACAAAACATATCACAACCAAGGCAACTCATAGAAGAAAGAAGTTAATGGGGGCTTACACTTTCTGAGGGTGAGTCCCTGACCATGACAGGGAAATGGCTACAGGCAGGCATGGCACTGGAGCAGTAGCTGAGAGCTTACATCTTGAGACACCACCCTGAAGCAGAGAAAGAGTTAACTAGGAATGACAAGGGCTTTCAAAACCTCAAAGCCCTCCCCAGTGACACACCTCCTCCAACAAGACCTTCTAATCCTTCCCAAACAGTTTCACCAACTAGGAACCAAGCATTCAAATATATGAGCCTATGGGGATGTTTCTTAGTCAAACCATCACGTCCCCCTCCTCTTTGTTTCAACTGTTGCCACTGTGTCTAGCTGGGATGTTAATCTGATGTTCCCTTTCCTGGACCAGCTCTTACTCTATCTTAGCTTAAAAGCCACTTCTTCCAGGAAGTCCTCCCAGAACAGCCATAATATACGAGTTCTGTGTTTCTGCTTCACACAATACAGAATCCTGCACTTCTAGGAGAGGGGAAGGGGAGGGAAATGGCGTGAGTGGGGGTAGAGGAGAGACAGAGAAGACAGTGTGAGTCCTTCACAATACCATTTATAGCCAACTCCAGAGTCCTAGGACCACTCGGGAGAAGCCTGGCTGAGCGTGGGTGCTCTGCCAACTGTCCACCAGCTGCCACTCTCTTTCAGCTCTTGGGGGGAAGACTCCGGAGACTGCAGAATTTTCTGGGTCACTGCCTGGCAGTTGGTGACAACGGCCTGCCTTCCCCACGCTTGTCTCTCACTGAGTAAGCTCAGCAGCCCTCCTCATCACAGTGAGTCTGTTGCCATGGTGTGCGAGGCTGGGCATGCTGCTGCGAGCAGCCAAAACCAAGCTTCCCTGGGCAGAAGCTCTGGGCTGGGCTGAGTCTGGGGACTCTGAGACATTTCTCTCTTTGTGAGAGAGTACTACAGCAGAGTAGCAGCAAACCAAAGGCAGACCTTGTCCTTTATACAGTTGTGCCTGGGGACAGCATAGGACTGCCTTCCTTCTGTCCCCACCCTACCATTCTCTTTGATGATTGTTTCTCTCCCTTGGCTGGAATAAGGGCACTGAGACCTCAGTGATCAACCATGGGTCCTCGCACCAAGGTACCTCCTCAGCTACGTCTCCGCCCACCCCTAGCTCTCTTCTCCATAGCACTCTTTGCTAAGGGGGTTGCGGGTGTCCCTTTTGTTCTATGCTTGCCACCTGTGTTCTCCCAAGCCAGAGGAAAGCAGCAGCTGTGTGAGGTTTGCTCCCACTGAGCTGGGCATCCTTCACTTGTCCTTGACCTGCTCTGATCCATTCTCTTCCATCTGCCCCCTGATCTGACCCCAGGAGACCAAATTCCGACTCTTGCACCCGTCAGGCTCTCATTGGGTCCGGCCAATGGAAACCTCACAGAGATCACAGACCGACAGACTCTGGAGAGCAGAATCCTTGCTTCCGCAGTCCCCTTCTACGAAGTCCCGCCCTGTTCTGTCTGTCCCTGAGTTTCCGGTCTCTGATCTTCACCATGCTTCGCTGGTTCCCGGCTTGCTCACACCTCTGTGACTTGTCCCTTCATTGCAGCCCTTCATCTGCACTCTCTGAAGTGACAAATACCTCCTGCTGAGACTCTGATAAAGCTGTGGTCCTGTACAAGTGTGCCTGAAAGAATGAGTGAGCGGCCAGCAGGCCTGCAGACCCAGGGTCCTCATAGGCCCAGGCTTGGCTGTAAAAAGATACTGTTGGAGAAAAAGAAAGCTCAGGGAAGACCTGGATGCCTCTGAATGGGATCCCCTAAATTTCTTCGGGATCAAAAACAGTTGTTACATTTTTAAATGTTGTAAGTAAGAAAATCCCAGAGTCTCTGCTGGTGGCCAGTCTTATGACTCATAGCTCTCTGGCAGAAATAGCTTCAAATCCTTTTATTTTAGCTGGAAACCCCTGCTTCTAGCTCTAAAGATAAGGGTTGCCTCTTCTACTTTTCCAGGAAATGCTTACACTACATTAACATGTAGGATTCTAATATGTTAGTATCTTTACCAGGAATTGCAAAGAGCACAGGATTTGAGGAGGTTTGGGGTTTTTTTGTTTGTTTGTTTGTTTGTTTTGTTTTGTTTTGTTTGTTTGTTTGTTTTTTAACTATGTGCCAAGTTGCTTCAGGCAGCCAATTCAATGTGTTGAGTGTCTTTGTGTCATTTGTAACATGGGGTGCTGGGAAGCCTTCTTCCAGCTCTGTGTTTGAAATGCAACAAAGACTGCATTTGATAGGAGTGCTCGCTGCTTAGCTGATGCTCTGTCTTCTTCTGCGCATTTAATCTTGGGATTGGACATTCTCTTGATGTTCTCTTTTCTGAATGCTCTTGAAAGTGAGCCAGAATCCTCCAAAGAGATCTTCTTGATGCTGCATGTACCTGGGGCATGAGAGTGGGGGAGGGCAGGCCTCAACTCCCCTCTGTGACCTTCAATGTGACCTTCAGGTGGCCCTCCAGGATGAGCATGATGGGCAAATAGCAACTGGATCTCATAAGGGGATGGCGATGCTGCTGCCGCTTGGCCGGCTTGCAAAGAATGTAGGTCTGTCCCGTGCTGCCGGCACAGGATGCCAGCACTCCCCAACCTCAACCAACCTCAACCGGAAACATAAATTGTCTGTTGCTGGCCGCCAGGAAAAGCCTGGGAACAAGAAATAATATTCATGGAGGATTATCTGAAAGACACCTGGCCCATCTAGTATACTACAGGTATACTAGATTTTATCCCTGGATCAAGACAGACAGCCAAAGCTGTGCATCTAGACCAAGTGGTTTTGGTTTTTTTGTAAAAGGAGATTTGCTGGCTTGTGTTAAGGCATACTGTTTTAAGTTTGCATTGAAGCGATGCTTAAAGGAAAATCTACGTGAGTTTATCTATTGCATTTAATGTAAGAAAGGTCTTTTTAAAATTGTCTGCTAGATCTCTGTGTTGTATTTTGAAGTCATCAGAAGAAATTTCCCTCAGCTTCATCTCCTCCAAGGCAACAGGTATAACTTTTACCTAGGGACAATGCAAAATTTGTTACTGATGGCTTCCCCTTTATCTTTGGTTGCTAGGAAGCTTGGGCTTTAAGGCATGGATTTCTAAATTCTAGCTTTTCTTAAGTCTCCTATTCTTATTCTTTGACCATTCCACTTTACCCCAGCCATCTTACGGTACTGTGTTATCATTACAAGCATTCTCAATTTCTTTTTCTTGCTATGAAAGGAGACTAGTGGTTAGAAATAAGAGGGAAGCCCATGTAACACACACAAAAGCAAAATGCATGTACGCATCATGCATCTTCCGAGAGACAAAGGCCCTGGTTTGGATTAGCCTGTAAACATTGGCTGCAGGTGGCTGAGTGTTGAACCTGTGAAGACTGAGGTACTTTCCTGCACATGTGACAGAACAGCATGAGCGAAGCAACTTATGGAAGAAAGAAATTATTAGAAGCTTAAAGTTCCACTGGGTGAGTCCATGGCCATCACTTTGGGGAGCATGGCAACAGGCAAGCAGGCATGATACTGGAGCAGTAGCTGAGAGCTTACATCTGGTCCCCAAGTTGCAGTCAGAGAGAGAGAGAAGTGAGAGAGAGATAATTAGCTCGGAATGGCATTTGAAACCTCAGAGCCACCCCCAGTGGCACAGCTCCTACAACAAGGCCACACCTCCTAATACTCCACCGAATGGTTCCAACAACTGGGAACCAAACATTCAAGTGTATGAGTCTATGAGTGTCGTTCTCATTTAGGTTGCCATAGGGGCATGAAAGAAAATGCAGTATCCATTCATCCAACAAGTTTGTTGGCATTTGCCAGTGGAGAGAAACACAGCCACCATTGTGACAGTTGCCCAGGAAATCTTGAAAATTTATAGAGAACTCAGACAGATGAGCCAACAACTACTTAGAAGGATGAAATGCAAGTTCACGGTGGAACGAAGGACAGACAGGGATAGATACCTGGTGTGGGAAGTCTCATCAAGTCTACAGTCCAGGGAGTACTCTCCAGTGAAAATTGGCATCTGAAGAAGAAAAGCGTGACAGAAAAGGAGGAGGGTGAAGAGCAATAGGCACAAACATCAAGAGACACAGAAGACTAGAAGCAAGGAGCTACTCTATCACTTGTTCTTTCTCAACAACGGAATACAACACAGGCATATCAACGAGAAATCACCAGTGCACATCACAGTTGAGGTAGATCCCAAAGGCTGCATACCACGCAATTCCATCTATTCCATCTTTTTAATAGAAAACCCTCTAGTGGTGAAGAAGAGATCAGTTCATGCCGGGCTAACGGATGGGGAAAGTATGACGACAAAGAGGGACAGTGCAATGAAGGTTGGGGAGCGATTGAATTATTTTGTATTCTGATCATGATAATGTTGTACCTCTACCTGTGTTCAGGCTCAGGAGAAAGACACTCAAAATAGAAATCAACTATACTGTTCAGTATTTTAAAAATAATACAAGACTTCAAGTCACCGAAGGGAAGTTGACCACTGAAAACCCTGAAGAAGAAAACTAGGCATGAAGAAATAGCACACGGGGCCTTCAATGTTTTATTTCTTTCAAAAAATGAGGCAAGGGAAAAAAGAACACATCCTTACTAACATCGTGTTAATATATTCCCCCAATGACATGGAGGTGGTTAAGCATTGAAGTTAAGTGTCAAAGAAGACCTTAGAGGAGTATGTGAAAACCATGGTTCAGGGAGAGTGAAAAGGTAGCTTCAAGCAGGGTAACAAAAAGGAGCCACTTCACACAGTCTCTGATTCCTAGAGGACCAAAGGGACAATGGAAGGACACTCGGGTCATACCTGAGAGTGCCATGGCCCACACCTGTATGTTTAGTGTGGCTTATGGTCTCTTCCTCACCCATCCACTCAAGCTAGTTGGCTTTGTTTGCTTGGTAACTGGGTCCGTTCCTCATCCCCAACCCCAGCCGTGAATAGCACTGACCTCTGACCTCAAGTGTCTCTTTAATCTCCTTACCACCCCCCCCAGTTCTCAGGAGCCAATTTAAATTGTGGAAAAGACAGGGCCGGGAGGGCCAAGATCAGAGAAGAGCAGAGTATTGGGGAGAGATGTTCCTAGCACTTCGTCTGCACTGGTTATAGGCTGGTAGGAGCTTATCAAACTGTAATTACCCAGCCTGGGTCTTTGCTAATTGGTTCTCTGGAGTGAAGTTACCTCCAATCTGTGTGTTATGGGTGCACAGCAGGAAGTGATTTGAGCCGAGGAGGCTGTCTGTGATGATATGTCAGGGAATCTGTGTTATCTGCAAGACCCTGAAGTTGGGACCTGGCTGAGAAGGAGAAGCGAAAGTGTTCCTGAGCTCCAGTTCCAATCTAAAATGGTCAGCTGACCTCACATCATCAGCCTCCCAGGGCCCTGGCCAGGGCAAACACTGGGAGGCTATTTTCTTTTCACTCAGAAAAGAGAGGAGGGAAGAAGTAAAGGAAGGAAAAGGAAAGGAAGGGGAAGAGGAGGAGAAGGGAGGAAGGGAAAAGACAAGGGGTGGGACATAACAAACTCCCTCTTTGACCCATTGACCACCTTGGGCTGGCAGTCATCTCTGGCCTTGTGTCGGGGTGCATGGAAAGGCTCCTATGATCGTTGAGCTTCGCTGTCAGCTTGACTGGATTTAGAATTGCCATGGAAACGTGCCTCTTGGCAAGTCTAGGACAGTATTTCCAGAAAGATTTAACTGAGGTAGGAAGACCCACCCCAGATACCAGTGGCAGCATTGATTCTGTGAGCCGGGATCCTGGACTGAATAAAAAGGAGAAAATGAGCTAGGCACCAACTTCATCTCCCTCTGCTTCCTGGGGGAAAAAAAAGACTCAATGAAATTAGTCACTTCACAGTATTGATACCATGCCATTCCTACCATGATGGCTTGTATCTTCCCATTGTGAGCCAACATAAACCCTCCATTTATGAAGTGACTTTTAGCAAGCATTTTTTCATAGTAATAGGAACATAGTTAACAGAGTTGCCAAAGGCTCGTGTGAAGGTCAGTGAGAGTTTCTGAGGCTCTTATATCTCCACAGCAGCCTCAGTGATGGTGAGCCACTCCTGACTCCTACATAGCCCTCATCCATGCCCAAAGCTGATGTTAGAAAGATAGTTTTGTTTGCTTTATTTTTTTCTTATAAATTTATTTATTTATCTTAGATCCAGGCCACAGTTTCCCCTCCCTCCTTTCCTTCCAGTCACTTCCCCACCCCCTCTGTTTCCACTCCTCCCTTTCTGTTTAGGAAAGGGCAGGTTTCCCATAAGTATCAACAAAACACGGCATATCAAGTTGCAGCAAGACTAAGCACCTCCCCATGTATTAAGTCCGGGCAAGGTGTCCCGGTATAGGGAAGTAGAGTCACAAAAAACAATAAAAGAGTTGGAGGCAGCCCCTGTTCCCACTGGTAGGAGTACCACAAGAGGACCAAACTACACAGCTGTAACGTATATTGCTCACTCATTTTTTTAAAATTGAGACCAAATCTGTCTCCCTAAGATGCCACACTCCTCTTGGGTGGCACCAGAAAAGAATAATATTACTGTCCCCACCAGCACTCCAACTATTTCTCTCTAAACATAAAGATACTACTATGTACCTGTGCCTCTCAAGCCAAGACCTAAATCATGGCACCTTCCTCTCCTACAGCCTGCATGCATCCGGCACCAATCTATCTCTACGGCATCTTTGCTGCTGCCTCTCCAGGCCCAGGCACCACCATCTGAAGAAGTCCGTGCTGGCCTTTCTGCATTTCTCCTCCATACAACCACAGACCACTCCTTTGACAGCTTGTGTGATCAGTTTCTATGGTTCAAAGATGGGCAGAACACAAGCTGTTCCGCTCTCTGTTGAAGTGAACAATAGCATTCAGTGCACCCACCCCCCACATCACACAACCATCACTGCTGTCTGTTTCCAGAATGTTCTCCCTACCCCAAACAAAAGCTTCGTACCCATCACATAGTAACACCACATTTATGTGCCCATAGCTCCTGACCTACTTCTGTCTCTGTGCATCTGATGGTTCCAAAAGCCTCCTCTAAGTTCAATCTCACATTTATTTAACCTGTGTCTAGCTTGCTTCACTTAGCATGTTACCTTTAAGCTTTATCTATGCTGTAACCTACACCACAGGCTTTCCCTTTTCATGACTGAATAACATCTTATTGAATGTGCATACCAGACCCTGTTTGTCCCTTACTGCTGGGTAGAAAATAGGGTCTCCCCATCTTTTGGCTGCTGTAAGGAACAGATATGACAAGTTTCTAGCTAAGTTCTCAGAGAAGTTGTTCTTCATTGGAGAATTGTTTTAAGAGACCGCTTGTTTGTTTCCCAGCTGCCCAGACTCCCAAAATAACCACACAGAAACTGTATTAATTAAATCACTGCTTGGCCTATTAGCTCTAACTTCTTATTGGCTAGCTTTTACATCTTAATTTATCCCATTTTTATTATTTTATATTTTATCATGAGGCTCGTTGCCTGCCGGCAAGGTTCCAGCATGTCTATCTTTAGCGGCGGTTCCATGGCTTCTCCTCACTCTACCTCCTTTCTCCTAGCATTCAGTTTAGTTTTTCCCACCTAGCTCTGTTCTACCCTATCAGGCCAAGCCAGTTTCTTTATTAACCAAAGGTATTCACAGCATACAGCATACAGAGGGGAATCCACATTACAGAACAGAAGTTTGATATGATCGTATATTTCTTTGTGTGTCTATGTGGTGTGTATGTATGTTTCTTCATGTATGTATAGATACATACATGTAGAGGAATCCATGTGCACACGTATGTAGAGAAGGGAGGACAGCCTTAGGTGTCATTCCTCAGGTCCAATTCTCCTTGGTTTTTTGTTTGTTTTTTGAGGCAGGATTTCTCACTGGGCCTGATACTCATCAAGTTTGTTTTCTCTCCCCTCGTAGAAGGTAAGATGTATAAGAACAGGGATTTCTTATTGACCAAAGTTTTTCCCCTGTGTACTTGGGTACACTGTGTGGCTTATGCTCAATGTATACCTGAAGGATCTCACTCCTCCACTGATGCATTATCTTATGGAAGATTTTCTTTGGACAGTGCTTTGTTTTGATTTGGTTTATTTGAGATTTGGTCTAGCCTTGAATCTGCTAAGTAGATGAGATGACCTTGATCTCTTGATCTCCCAAGCACTCAGATTAAAGCACTTCCTGCTTCCCAAAATGCATTCCTGGAAGAGCATGGCATTCCAGGTATGCTAACGGGCTGTGTTTTCCCAAGGCCCTCAGTCTCAGGGAACATCAGCTGGGGCTTGTCAAGAATAGAATGGAATGTGGTTTCTGGGAACTACTGTGGGGCCATTCGTTCAGCAGCATCTGTTACAATGTTCACTGATTTCTCATCAACACAAACAGTATCGGTTCCCCAGTCTAGATTTGTTCTCAATGATTCACATGACCAAGAAGGACACTGGAGTCCTCAAGCAAGCTTGCCTCATGCCTCATCACTGTCTTCAGTCTCTGGCATCATTCTGACATTAACGCCATCAGTTGATCTTTCTTTATGGAAGTCCCAATCCTGGCAGACTCCACACCAGCCTCATTCTCAACGGATTCCTTCACTGCTCCCAGTCTGGACTGAATATCCTTCTCTTTCTGACCTTAACCACATCTCTTCTTTCACAAACTCAATCTCTCCTTGTGCTGATGACACACATCTCTATGAAGGTGGATTCTAACATCCATCCATCCACAGTACTGACCCCTCTTCAGCCTGAAACCCACTGTCCTTATATACTATAGTGCATGGTTCCTGGGGATTTGCCCTCATAGGGTCTTGAGTTCCAATCCCTGGATGACAAAGAGAAATTAAAGAGCTCTTCCTCTTCATGATTAGAGGGCTGGTAGTATAGCCAAAGCGTTTTGTGTGCAGTGGAGGCTTCATAGATGCAAGCATCACTATTATTTTGTTGGATATTCCCCATGCCCACCTAGCACTGTCCTTAGCACACGGTAGACGTTCAATGAACATCTGCTGAATGAATCAGAGGAACCTGACTTGCCTCAAATGAATATATCACCTTCCATTTCTTTCCGATTCACACTTCCCTATTTTTCTGCCGCTGCTTCATAGATCATTCCTGCTAACAAGTCTTAGGGACTTTCAGTCATTTCCAACCCCACTGTTTTCTTTATTCTCTGAACTCAAAGACTATGTACAGATGATGTGTTGGGCACCTGCCTTTCCAACCTCTATTCTTTTGGTCATGTGACCACAACTTTGGTGCTACCCCACATCATTATCCCTACCACTAGACCCCAGCATTTTGGACCAGGTACATCCACCTGAAACAAGGCCAGTCAAGGCACAGGCTGGTGGTTTTCACAATACCACAGGCATAAAAACGGAGCTAACCACATTCACCTTTCACAGCAAAGAGAGGCACATCCTGAGCTGCTGGGTCAAGGGTGGCCTAGACAGAAGGTCAAGGTTGACCCGGAAAAGCTGAGATTGTTTAGGAAGAGGAACAAGAAAGTGAACAGAGAAAAGCGACGTGGAGAGAAGAGGATGGAGAAGGTAACTTAAGAGAGAGAGACGGTGGGGGGGAGAAAGCAATCTTGTGGTCCATAAGAGGAAGACAGAAAGAATCCTTCCATGGATCTTCCTGGTTTTCTAGACTCCCAGGTTCCCCTCTAATTCCTCCCATGGGCATCCTTCGCCACACAGCTTGAGCAGCCGCTGGCTATCCTGACTCTTTTTTACCTCTGCTCCTTTTAATCCCATTGCCTTTATGCTGGCCTGAGACACAGCGTTCCAAGTTCTCCTGGCCAGCGCTTGATTCCAGCTGCCATAAGCGCTCCACCTACAGTGTCTGGTCCCCAATATCTCTCATCATTGTACTTCCTTGCCCTTGGTAGTTCTGCAGTGGTTTCAAGACAAAGTCTAACTAACTCAACAGAGGTTCAAGGACACGCATATTTTGAGTCTCAGATGTTCCCAGAATAGTCTCTCCCACCATGAAAACCTTACACGGGCAAGACAGGTCTCTCCTGGAATCGTGGAGCTTGATTCTCACATCTTCCACGGCTTCCCTCTTTGCTTCTAGAAAACTCACCTCCTCATTCCCTCAAGTCTCCTCCTCTGCATCTTCCCCCCATGACTCTCCATTTCTACCTTTCCTCTCATGAGAACTAATTGGTGCCTTTCTTCCCAGATGTTATTATATTTAGTAACATCAGGTTGGCAGGTTGTCATCAGCCACAAAGGGAATATTTACACCAGAGAGATTGGCAAGAGGTACAAACCAGGTCCCCTCCTGCTCCCCATGGAGAGGTGGTTAAATGTTTATCACCTCCCTGTGAGCTCTCCCTGCACTGAGGAGGGAAGCCAGCACATCCAAGATCACACAGCCAGTGGGCAGTAGCAGGAGTCGAGCCCTGACACCTTTACATCATTACTCTTTTCGCTGGGAAACGGTGGCATTAATTAGGACTTAAATGGTCCCTCCTAATAGATAAGAATGTGCACAAGCAGAGACATAGATTATACAAGACAAACAGATGCAGGATCTTCAAGTGAATAGCTAGTTTTTGTTAAAAGAGGAAAGTCCCAACTTCCCTTCACTGATGGCTCCCCTGTACCCACCCCATCCTCCCAACCCAGGAGGAAAGAGAGAGGCTTGTGAGGTAGCTGCAGCTCCTTTAGTTTCTCACTAGAGGGAGGACAAAGGCATTCAGTCAGTTTCCCGGATGCTTTGGACTCCACTTTGCTCTGTAATTAGTGTCTATTTGTCTCCTTAACTTAAACTGGGTTTTAGCAATTTAGAGCCAGGGAGCCCATGTTATTCCAGATATGTAATTGAAATCCCTTTCTACTCCTCTGGGAACTTGGGATGTTGCTTCACTCAGCTGAATGATAAAGATGCAGGGCCCTGATCACAGGCAAATAAGTAGGCTAGTTGATTAGAACGAATCCCACAGGCAATCCCTAATCTACTAGTCTGTTTGTTAACTATCTGTCTTTTTAGGTTATTTGGTTTGCATAATATGATAATATAATAATTGTACCGCTCTTTAAAGGTGGAAATGAACCCAAATTGAAGGCAAAACAGGCACAGCTGGTGTCTGATCAATTAACCACAGATTTTATTGAGCATCTATTGTTTGCACAGCACTAGGTTAAAGATAGAAGAGCCATCTGATGTGTGGTCTGTGGCCTTAAAGAGATAGCAGAGGCAATAGGCATGCAAACAGAAAAAAAATTGATAGAGGTTGTGAGTACGCTGTGTGAACCAGACCAAAGTGTTAGGAAGCTAGTCAAATATTAGAAGCTTGAAGGTCACTGCATATGGATTCTCCCTTGTCAATTCTGAGATCCAAGTTTATGTCCATCCCCAACCACATACTAATTTTAGGGTAGGGGAAAGTATCACAGTTGCTTCTCCATAAGATTTGAAATACTGCGAGACGCGGAGGGAGATGGAGGTAGCAGGACTTTGTTGCAGCTCATTAAGAGGAAGCTATTTCCCCGTGGCTAGTCTATAGATTTTTTTTCTTTAATTCTTTGAAATCTACTCTTTTACACAATTTTTGGTCAAAAGAATGGGATCCGAGCCATACTTCTGGACCTGGATAGAGATGTGACATTCTAAACTACCCAAAAGATTATAAGATTACAAAGATAGACTATTGTCCCCTCCCATAGGAGTTAATCCAAATGAGCCTGCCAATCACACACACAGAAAAATGGCCCATAGTATCAGGTTCCAGAAACTTTAAGAAACATGATATACCTGACAGGCTTAGAATATGAGATATGTATTTATACATCGCAGAAGCCCCTCCCTCACCGGAGCTGCTTATAGGATCTTTGCCACTCAACCTGCCTGAGTTTTCTGAGTTCTAATTCAGAAAAGCTAACTTTTTCTTTTCCAGCTTTCTATTTCCTTTTTCAGACACTGCCAAAGCCTTAAAGTCTTGCTAGCCAGTGTGCTGGATAGTTCTAGGTTAACTTGACGCAAGCTCGAGTCTTCTGAGAGGAGGGATCCTCAATTGAGAAAATGCCTCCGTAAGATCCAGCTAAAAGGTGTTTTCTTAAGTCGTGATTAATGGGGGAGGGTCCAAACCATTGTGGGTGGGGCCACCCTGGGTTGGTAGTCCTTGGTTCTATAAGAAAGCAGGCTGAGCAAGCCAGTAAGCAGCACTCCTCCACAGCCTCTGCATCAGCTCCTGCCTCCAAGTTTCTGCCCTGCTTATGTTTTACCCTGACTTCCTTCGATAAGTGGTATGGACATGTAGGCTGAAATATTTCCTCTCCAGTTGCTTTGGTCATAGTGGTTCATCACAGCAATGAAAATCCTAACCAAGACACCTTTCCATGTCCAGCATTCTTATTCCCCCTCCCCTTCTCTGAAGACTTTCTCTGGTGCAGTTGTTTGCAGACTTCTGTGGCCAAACCTGCCTGCTTCCTGGACTTCTAACTTGAGATCTTAATGTTCCTCCTCTGATCCAGCCTCCTCTCGCGGCATCTGCCAGGACCCCTAGCTTCTCGATTTGCTGCTATCTCTCTACAAGGCTAGCAAACTTGTCTCCTGGTCTCCATCTGAGTCCATTTTTAAATTCTTTTGCCTGTGAGACTAAGAACTTTCAGAAAGAAGCCTGCATTCCCCAGTGGTAAAAGGATCTGCTTTGACCAGGACTTGAGTCTTAGCTTACTGCAGTGCAGCTGTGCAGAGCGTGGGCAGCTCCTGAAGTAAACTCTCCCTTGTAAAGAACACAGAACCATCTGGTCCAAAATCAATCCTTGGCATTAAATGGCATGTCTTGTTCCCAGCATGCAAAACTCAGAAATCCCTGCCTGTCCTATCCAAGATCTGTCTAGAACCCCCTGTCTTCTGAAGTGAGACTGGTGGAAATGGACTAGATTGGATGCTCTTTCTTCCTCAGGGTACTTTCACGAGTATTTCTGGAATAGTCAACATTCCCTGATTTACTGTGGGATACTAAACTTGGGGCTGGTGCCTCACACATGGCATTTGGACCTCAATCCTCCTCTAAGCATGTGAGCATGAGACAAACAGACTTAGAGAGGCAGAGGCATTGTCTGGCTGGCATTCTGACTCCACACCACGTCCTTGTCCCGTGAATTGTATCCAGGTAATTTAAAAATTCCCCATTCCATCCAGCCACATACCCATGCATAACACACAGTACATAGGCCCTGCCCCATACAGTCAAGATGTGAGGGTGAGGCTGAGAATCTCATTCTGGATTTTAACAAGCTTCCTAGGTTTAGCATGCATGTATGCTTGGCGACAGGTACTACTATCTGTTTGCCTGCAGCATCTTGTTTATGACCCCACCCCCGCCACCTGAAGGACCTCTTGGGCTGGAGCTGAGTCAACTCTGGTCTCCAGCTACCTGTGCAGTATCTGGTCCAGCCTTGACAGTCCATGTGTTTCTGTGGAGATACTGAATTGTCATGGAATGGTCCCGCTCTCTTTGCTGGCATTCCACAGGTAGCATATCGGGTTAGCACATCTGCTTTCAGCTACCTGAAACACCACTCATGTGCAGCATCTGAGAGCTAATTGGCAATGTGCACAGCATGCCTGCACCTGGAGTGAACTCGCAGCTACTCACCCAGCCTCCCTATCTGCTGGGTTCCCTGCCACCCACCCCTGACCCTGGGAAAGCTGGCTGAGTATCACTTACCATAGTCAAGCACAAGTGGTGACATGAGAGTCACAGACAGACTCAATAGGTACCCCAACTAGGACACCCCAAACAATGCGCAGTATGATGTCGGAAGCCCTTTCCTCCCCGGTTTGTGTGGCAATGATGCTGTACGAGTCTCACTGGGGCACAAACTGTTTCGGAGGCCACGTCCCAAGATTTTGCTTTGCTGCATGTTCACCAAGGAGTGTTGTTGGGCACTCTACAGTCACATAATGCTAATAGTGGGTCCTGCAGAAGGTGAGCCAGATCAAGCTAAAGCAGAGCAGTTGGTGGTCTGGGATTTTCGTTAGGTTCAGCATGCAAATTCTCACTCTCGTTCTCTTGACAGGCTATGCATGCAGCATCGCCCAGATGTTTCCTTTCACTCTTCCTGGGCCCACTTTTTTCTTAAAATTTCTTACTGATATGTGAGGACTCTACTTTGGAAGTCCTGAGTTGGTACAGTGACTATTGCTTATTTTATAGACAGAATCAGGAAAGGACAAAGGGCCTGCCGGCACACAGTCAACTAGTGGCGGAAGCAGGGGCCAGGCTCCAGGGTGCTAGTTTAGCTGTCAATGACTGCGTCTCACATGAGATCATCATCTGCATTTAACATTTAGTCTAGTGGTCAAGGGCTTTATACTTTCAACCTCAGGAAGCATCCTTCTTCTCCAGAGTCCCGCTGTTTGTTCAGTGCATCCAGAGGTGAGACACTGGGCATCCATGGAGTGTTCAGTCTTTGGCACGCTGCAGCTTGCCTGACCGGTTCATTTTTTACCCCTCCCAGAGCCTCCCAGAGGTTCAAGAAACACACAGCAGGGAGGCTGGGGCTTCACAGGACTGGAGGCTTTGGGAAGTTAGCCAATTTGTCTGCATCATTCAGACAGCAAAGCAATAGACTCGAGCCTTGAATTCAAGACTTTAGACTTCTGCTCCACACACCCTTTGGCTACAGCTCCCCGGTGTAAGAGGCAGAGTCTGAAGTCTTCCCACTGTGCCTGGCCAGGATGCTTAATAGGCTGAAGAATTTTTTTTGTAACCAGGCGCAGGGCAGAGCTCACTAACCTTGCCCCTCAGGGACAGGAAGCACAGGGAGTGATACATTCCCTCCGGTGGGACTACGTGTCTAATTCCTTCTCGGGGCCTTCTTCAGCCCTTGGCCTCAATTATGTTCCACGACCAGCAAGTGACACAAATTAATTATCTTCAGGGAAAAGAAGGGCTTTCTTTTATCTGTTTGAAAGTTGTCACCTTCTTGTTTCAAGGATTGACCTCATAACCTCCAAGGAAGGATGGAGAATATGGCTGCCAGTGGGAGGGATGGAGGAGGGTGAGAGAAGACAAGCAGAAAGAGGGCAAAGAGGGAGAGGACAAAGGGTGGGAGAGATGAACAGGCACAGTGCATGGGAGCCTGTGCAATACTAGGGCCATGAGAGCAGAGGGTTAAACACTGGGCCAGGCTGTGGTCCATGGAGGCTTAAGGGTCTCCAGGAAATACATAAGCAGTGTGCTAAACGGTTTAGAAGATGTAAGCCCCATGTCAGAGGGGACTGGCCTTGTTTAGTTTACCAATGTGCCCATGTGTACCGTGGTGACTGGCGCACAGTACACTCTCGATGAAGCTCAATCTGTTGAATGGATGGATCAGCCTGTAGACATTGGCTGAGCGAGTAAGTCAGGGGAAGCCATCTGAGGGGGAGATGGCAGTGTAAACAGAGACAGTTGGAACGATCATCAGTTCTCTACAATTAGTGCGAGTGTGTTGAGGGTCGGGGGCAGATGTGAGTAGGGGCAGACAAGCAAGGTCTGATGAGTTTGTCCTGGGTATCTCTGATAAAGAGGAAATATTAGCAAATTGTCTATAATCTTATTTCATCAACAATCACTCTGTGAATGATATAAATAGGCTCCAAAGGTTTCATAAGGGTCCCAGATTAGGAATCTGGCCCTGATGCTGACCTGGAGCCCTGTGATATCTCCATAGTGGGTGTGTAGTCCTCCAGTCCTGCCCAGGGATTGTTCTGCAGCTGGCTTCATGACACAGACAGGTTTAGACAGGGAATCTGTTAGAAAGAAAGTCTGTATGGATTTCTTTCAAAGGCAAACAAGGTGATCTTTTATCTTTTCTTTCTGTCCTCATGTGTATATGGTGTCCATGCATGTGTTCACATATGTATGGATGCACATGTGTATACAACTGTGCATGCACATGGAGGTCCAAGATATACATCAGGCCTCAGCCTTATTCACTGAGGCATGGCCTCTCAGTTCAACCCGGAACTCACCAATACAACTAATCTACCCAGCCCACTTGCTCCAGGGATCCCCTGTCTCCACTCACTGGGGTTGCAGGCAGTCACCATACCCACCTCATCCTTGTGAGACAAGCACTTTAACCCTTGAGCCAATATCATCAGTTTTCATTGTGTGCTCTTTCCAGCTCCCATTTCCCTCACACAGTGGCTTCCCTAAGGATGGTGACCAGCAAAGAGTAAAGAATTGTGCTGTTCTGTTGTAGTAAGGTCGCTTGTTTGTCCTGGCCACCCGGCAGCTCAGAACAGAAACTATATTGTTTAAATCACTGCTTGGCCCATTAGCTCTAGTTTTTTATTGGCTAACTTTTACATCTCAATTTAACCCATCTCCATTAATCTGTGCATCACCACAAGGTCGTGGCCTACCAGCAAAGTTTCAGCATGTCTGTCTCCAGCAGTGGCTCCATGGCTTCTCTCTCACTCCACCTTCTTTCTTCCAGCATTCAGTTTAGTTTTCCCTGCCTACCTCTATTCCCTGAGCAGGCCCAAGACAGTTTCTTTATTAACCAATGGAATTCACAGAATACAGAGGGGAATCCCACATCATTAATCCCACTGTTGTTCCAGGCTAGAGGGAAATGCCCTAAAGAAGTCTATAAGCAGGCCTAGTCTGAAGACCTGGGCACTCACCAAGGCATCTTCTACCAGGAGGTATGGTGAGGAGAAGGGACAAAAGCATTAAAGGCCCCAGCACTGGTCTCAGTATGAGACAGGAAACCAAGCAGGGCCTGGAGAGTGCAGGGATGAGCTAGTCTCCACAGTCCTCAGATTTGCCTTGTGCTGAGGCACTGGGAGATGAGGAGGCGGGGGCTGTGAGGCCCAATAAAACAGAGTGTCAACCCTGGATCTGCCACATGGTAGGTAAATGTATTCAGATATCTCAATAAAAGCAAATTGTGTGTGTGTGTGTGTGTGTGTGTGTGTGTGTGTGTGTGTGTGTGTTCGTGTGTGCACAGCGAAAGGAAAGGGAACATAAAGGGGATATAAAAGGAGAGGAAGAGATCTTCAGGCAGGGGAGAAGGGACAATGGGATCCACGTGACATGAAACTAAAGGGACTCTTTAGGAGATGACCTGCAAGGGGGAGTGGGAAAAGGGGTAGGACAGTGGAAGATGGGGAGCTATAAAAACAAAGTATAATGATGTGAAGATGCCAGAAGGAAACCCATTACATTGTGTTCTGAAAACTAAGTGTTTTTTAAAATGCATGTAGAATACTATACACTTTCTGGGCAAAGTCTCATCCGAGCCTCATCGTACTAGAAGATAATCCGGGATCTCATAGTTCTATTGTTCAGATGAGGAAACGAAAGGTCAGAGAGTGAGCCTCAGTCACCCTAAACAATAGATCTGAGACCACTTCATTCTGAATGCCTGACCTCTCATGCGCTATGGGAACAGTAGAAGCCAAACTTGCTAGCAAGATGCCTCAATCTTAGCAAAAAAACCTAGAAATCCAAAGTTGGGTAGCTATGGATTTCAGATCCCTTTGGTCTTGTGTTAAGGGGATTGGGGATGGTAATACTAAGCTTCATTAACATAGAGGTGGGGACCCCAGGACTTCTGAGCTGCCTTCCCAGCTTCCTGGGTGCCCTGCCCACTGCCCTTCTCTCCCAGGCTGCTGCCTAATTATAGAGCTGTAGATGCAAATTATTCTAATAACTGGTGCTAATTTATACACATTTACATATAATTTGCAATTCACTTGCTGTCCACATTAGGTCAAACTTCACTAATTCAGACCAATGTGAGGAAGCCTAATCTGTAGTGGGGAGTGTAGGTTATGAAAAGCACCAAGAGTTTATCACCATTGAGTTTCCTCTCTGGCAGGAGCGGCTGCTTTAAAATGAGACACGCGAGGTTAAAACAGGCATCTTCAAAATGCTGCTTGAAAAATCTTTAAAAAACCTCCTCCCAAAGCTGGGTTCTCAGAAGTTCAAAAGCCAAAAATTAATTCCTTTTATTTCTCTTTGATTTCTCTATTTTCTCCATGGAAAACAACAGCAAGCGAGTAAAAGCCCCCCCAGCCCCTGCTTCTTATGGCTGAGCTCAGGAGTGTGATGGGACTCCACAACCACCTCCCTTTGAACTGATCTTCTTCACTAGCACAAAAATCCCCTGGTTCAAAAGTGAGAGAGAAAACAAGTCAAAAGGTGATTGGGCATATATATTCATGGATCACATAGGCAGTAAACGCACTCCCAGAAGGGTGATGAGTCTCTAGTGCTATAAGGGACACTCTGGGCGGAAAAGAGCCTGTGTGCTGTAGTTTGAATGTGAGATGCCCCCATAGGCTCAGTGTTGGAGCAGGTCTTGTGGCACCATTTTGGAAGGCTGCGGAACTTTTAGGAGATAGAGCCTTCCTGGGAAAAGGGAGTCATGGGGATGGACTTTGAAGTTTAATAATCCAGATGTACTTCCTGTCCACTCTGTGCTTCCTGACTGTATGTGATAACCAACTGCTTTATGCTCCTGCTTCTATGCCTTCCCAGCTGAGAAGGACTTAACCCCTTCAAACTGTAAGACAAAAGCTTTACCCCTCCTTTAACCTGCTTTGTACCAGTCCTTTCATTATAGCAGCAAGAAAAGCAACCGATACATTGTACAAAAATCAGTGGACACACACAAATCTGTATATTATCTAGACGCAGACTCCGAGTAGAGGTTCTTGCTCAGATGACTTGTTGGGCATGAGAAGAGCAGCTTAAATGCTAGTGCAAACGCGGTTTCCACTGCCTTCAGCGGGAGTCCACAGACAAGTGATCACGGGAAACGTGAAATCCTCCACACAACTATCAACCTAGAGAATCTCAGTCTACCTCTGCCCCATGCCAGTTGCTCACTGAGCTCAGCTCCTAGAATCCAGAGCTCGCAATTCATCAAGTCAGGTGGGCAAAACACACATTTGGTCAGGCACCCCCAGGATCTGGTCTAGTCTGCCTTCGGATCTGAGCCAGTTGCTTGTCCCCATAACCTTATTTCATTCACACATGGCATTTCTGGAGTTGTGATAGATTGCAGTTCCAACGTTATGTGAATTATTCTCTTTTCATTATCTAACAAATACTTCAGGTCGGTTAACTTTATTTACAACGCATGTTTACTTAGCTCTAGATCCTGATGGCTCAGGGTCATGGCACTGCCATTGGTTCAGTTCTGGTGAAGAACTTGCAGTGCAAGGTGTCACAGAGTTGGGAGCACATGTGGAAGGAGAGATCATCCTTCAAAACTGGAATCCAGGGAGACTGGCAGGGCCAGGCTCCAGCTTTCACATACCCTTCTGGTGAGAACCAATCAGGATGTCACCAACAATGTATTAATCCTTTCTCACTGGTCCAATTAACATGATAACATCAATTCAGAAGGACATTCCGATGCATTGTAGGCTGTCCAAAGAGTCTAGGACACTTTAGATTACATTAGGAACTAAGAATTAACATTCTCCGTGAGACAAGACCGTGGATGTATATTGTCAGCTATTTCATATTAATGCAAGCCGTGTTTTATCTTTCTTGCTGGTGGGCTAAGAAAATGCATTCACCAGATCAATAGAAACATAGCATTTACCCAAGGCTATGTTAATCAGCCCTCATGAATCTGGGATGACTGGTATAGTAGCAGCTACAACAGGGACTCCTGTTTAGTCAGCTTTGCAGCAGCTTAGTCATCTACCATGAACCACTGTCTGTTTGGGCCGTGCAGAGGCCAGACTGACGAGGTACACTTGCCCTGACTAACACCCAGGAGTGCTGCTGACCTCAGCATCTTTCCAATGAGTTAGGATGTCACTGATTTTTGTCATCCTCCCTGGAATAGGATATCAAATTTAATTTCTTGCCCAGGTGAAGGGAAGGAACTTTCAGGGCCTTTGTAGTTGCTAGTCTTTGTTCTACATGTCAAAGTACTATCTTTCTAAATATATATGTCCCAATTATATGTCAGTAATTAGGGAAATACCCAACAGGTGGGTCATTTTGAGATGCACCAACAGATTACCTGGACATTTCTGACCTCTCTGAGAAGGGTGCTGTATTAGCTAGGGTTGTCTAGAGAAACAGAACAGATAGAATGAACGAATATATGGGCAGAGGTAAACTGCAGCATGTCCCATTGAATTGATGCTCTCATGTTAACTGGACCAATGAGAAGAGGTTAGCACACTCTTAGTGACATCCTTATTGGTTCTCAGCAGATGACTATGTGAAAGCTGCAGTCTGGTCCTGGCATCGGGTTTTGAGGTGTGATCAGTCTCTCCTCCCACATGTGCATGACCACTCTTCCACCAGATATATATATATATATATATATATATATATATATATATATATATATATCATAACCTGTAAGACACTTTAATATAATATTATATATTAAAATGTCTTACATGTTATTCATGTTATAGTCCAACTAGTCAAACAATGGCTGTCTCCCGATGGAGAGTCCAAGAATCCTGTTCATTCCATGAGGCTGGGTGCCTCTGCTGGTCTTCGCTATATACCAAGATCCCAAAGAAGTCTATTTGAGTGCTAGGGAAGGAACGAGCCGGCCAGTGAGAGTGAGAGCAAGCAGGTGTAAAGCAGGGGCTTCCTTCTTCCATGTCACCAAAAGGTAAAGGGAAGGCTCAGGTTTTAGGTGGACCTTCTCAACTCAAAAGATCCAGACTAAGGATGGGTCTTCCCACCACAAATGCTTCAATCAGGAAAAATCCCCTCACAGGTGTACCCAACTGCCTGGTTCTAGTTAATTTCAGACGTAGTCGCGTTGACAACCAAGAAGAGCCATGACAGGTGCGCTAATTGTGCTCTGTGCCCCCAGATATCAGTGTCAACTTGAACCTTGCCTCCAATGGACCTCAAAAAGTCTATGGGGATTCCACTATTCCAGAGCTCGGCTGTGCAATAAAGTAATTCTAGGTCCTCTGAGAAAGCACTGGGATGGTCACTAAGGTACATCTCCCAAGGCGTGAGGAATTTCTTCATGAGAACATGACCTCACTTTCATTACAGGAGCTTAGAGTGTGATAGCAGCCTCAAGTCTGGAGACCAAGTAAGGGGTACTGACTGTCAGAAATTGTGAAGTGGGCCTTCTCTATCCTTACTGGTGCCTATCTGTCTCTCTTGCTTCTAGGAGTGCTACCATCTAGGGACCATTTTAGAAATCTGTGCAAGCCGGGCTCTCTTACAGCCATTGCTGGCCATGATATTAATTATATATGCCTTGCTTTCTGACAGTGAGGTGTGACCAGCTAGCCTCTGACATTATGGGATTCAGTAAACTCAGTGATAAAATCTCCATTAGCCCTCCTCCTGAGGCATTCTGGTCATGTGGGTACCCTTCAGTAATACCTTCCTCATCACCCTAGTAAAAGAGTTCTCCAGGGCCTCATGGGACAAACAGGCAGCTAGCAGTCCTTCTGGAACTATGTGATGGAGCTGCCCTAGGAACCCACTGGAGCCTCCCAGTGTCTGCCTGTTTTGCTTTCCCTCACAATGTTGGTAATCAATTGGTTTCATGCGGGCCATTGTTTTAGCCAAACTTCTAAGAGACATCTCAGGAGAGTCTCAGAACTCAAACTTGAGGTCTTTGCCAGAGAGCTGTATCTTGTGTAATGGGAGATTACCTTGTGTTGACAAAGCTCTCCGTACCCAGCTTTATATTCTGGCCTCCCTCCAGTCCAGACCCACTCTTGGTTCCTGGCTCTCCTGCAGCACAGCCAGGTCCTACAGCTTTGGATAGAATCCTCTAATCCCTTAACAGGCCTAGGAATCCCCCAGGCTGGCTCTGTTGAAATTTGGCCTCAATCTGTGCTCTGGAGTCCAGGAGGGGAGTTGGGAACAGCCCCCAACCCGAAGAGCAGTCATGGGGCTCTCGCATCAATTGAAAGACTTCCATACAATCTGCAAGCAAAGACGGCTGTCTCTTCACTGTAGAGCATGCGGATATTCCATCACAAGCGTGCGGGGGGGGGGGGGGAGGCACGCATTGCCTTTCAGTGCCTTGTTTACCGTGCAGCCAGCCCAGGCTGGGAAGTCAGTTTTTCTAAAGTTCTGTTGTGTTGACAGTGAAATCCGCGGCTGGCTTTCTTCCCACCTGCTCTGGCTACAGGCATGGAGGTACTTTCTAAATGCTGACACCTTGCTTTAAATAGTTAATTATAACTTCAGGCCTGCCATTTTCTCCCTTCAACAAATCGATGCCACTTAGCTCAAAATCACCCAGTCCTCACAATCCATTTTTCCCCTTCTGCAGTCTTGTATTAAGGACTCAATTGTCATCTAACCCCAAAGTTAGATGACAAAACCCCAAACTCCAGTGTAATTGTATTTGAAGATAAAAACTTTAAAGAGCTAGTTAAGGTAGAACAAGGCTGGGCCTTACTCCTAAATGACTGTTGTTGCTATAAGGAGAGAAAGGGACAAAAGGGAAGTTCGTGCACAGAGGAGTGACTAGGAGGTGGCCTGCAACTCAAGGACAGCAAGTGACCACAGGAGAAATCAAGCCAAGAAGCCCCTTGCCCTTGACTCCCAGCCCCCAGCAGTATGATAAATGAATCTGTGATGTTGAAGCCCCCAAGTTGCTGGGCTTTCTCTGCCTGCTCCAGCAGACTCAAGCACGTTCTAGCTTTTTTAGGCAAGGAGCCAACCATGTATCCTCTGACAGGTTCACTAAGGGAAGGTGTCAGCTCTCACACTGGCTTAGGCTGCAAGGGGCCATCAGTACTTCACCCACTGCCAGCCAGGGGATCTTCATGGCAACCTAGCCCTGGCCTGCATGCCTTAGTACCCATTTTCCCTTTGGGTTTACACACTCACAGTTTGGGGCCACCCTTGACACTAAATGTAAAAACAGAACCAGGACAAGGGTGCTTCTTCAAGCTGCCTCTCAGGGATGATGCTCAGAAAAGGGCTGACGGAGGTAAACTGCCTACGGAAGAGAGCTGAGCAAGAGTGGTCCCTCACTGGGAATGGGCCTCAGACTCAGCTCCTGGGTAGCTCAAAGGTGTTTGTCTGACCTTCGGCAAGATCACTTTTACTCCCATGTTAGTTATTAATTGTCAGCAGAGGTCTGCCACCAGGAAAGAACAATAGGTTCACAGCCTCTAGGGAAAGCAACCCCCCGTTGGTCAAGGGCAAACCTCTAGAAAAGCAATCGGAAGTCTTTTAAGCCAACAGTTAGAGCAGCTGGATAAAAGGTTGATCTTTCAGTAAGTAAAGGATCTGAGTGGGGCACCAGCAGCATCTAGAATGGATAGTAGATGGATGAATAGAAGGACGAATGGGAGGATGGATGGATGGGGGGATGGATGGATGGATGAATGGGTGGTGGATGGGTGGGTGGGTGGGTGGGTTGATGGATGGATGGTGGGTGGGTGGGAAGATGGATGGGTGTGGATGGGTGGATGGATGGATGGATGGTGGGTGAGTGGGTGGGAAGATGGATGGGTGGTGGATGGGTGGATGAATGGAGGGATGGATAGATGGATGGTGGGTGGGTAGATGGATAGGTGAGCGGGTGGATGGATGGATGGGTGAATGGATGGATAGACTGTGGGTGGGTGGGTGAATGGAAGAATGATAGATGAGACTCTTGCAAAGATGGAGGAAATGTAAACCTGCTGTTGGAAAACAATAGCCTCCTTGCATTAGACCCCTCCTACCTTGACCCTCTAGGTACCCAGTATACTATTATACATGATGAACATGGTAATGAGGACTTGAAAATATGCTGTAGTAACACCAAGGAGAACCACTGTTATTCTGGTCCCTGTGCAAGCAGACCCTGAGCTGAATTAACATGCCGCAAGAAAGGCAAGACCAGGTAGAGGGGAAAGAAGACTCAGACAGTTCTATTAACAGCCTTAGCTGATGCCAGTGGAATCCACTGTCTCGGGCTGACTCCTACCTGAGAAGTCCAGACCTTCTCGCTGGAGTTAGCATGAATCAATCAACTGACCCACAAACAGCACAAGGTCCATTACCATCATGTGCCATGGTCCAAGTGGGGGAAGCTTTCCACCATGAGAGGGCAAGTGGCCTGGATCTCGAGGGAGAGCGGAGTTCATTCACTGGACCTGATAGAGCCAAGCTCTGTTCTCCAATGCCAGAGCAGGAAGTGCTCAATGAGGCTGTTTTACACTAAAGATTTTTTGAGGAAAGAAACAATTAGGAACGATTAACTAAGATACCTGTTCTCTCTCTTTTGTTTTTCCTTTTAAGAACAAGCTGGAAAGTCTGCCTTAATTAACCTGCTTCTCATCTGGAAGAGGGTCTCTGAGCATATCAGCCTGCCTGGAGACAAATGGAAAGGAGCTTGTCAAACATTCCTACCAGGACAGGAAAGGGAAGTCGGGAGGACAAAGGTCAGCTTGGAGGACTTCTCAGACTCAAATAACTATCTGCAAAGCACTAATTGGGCTGCCAAAATATTTCAGGGCAAAGAGGAGAGAGGCAAATAGTTTTGCAGCAAAGGGTCAACAGGGGCTCAGAGAAGAGGTACAGTCAAAGCCCTCCACCAAGTGCAATCTGGGGATTAAGTGGTTCTGGATGAGTCTGGGGTAGCTGGTAGCCATGGAACCTCCTGTTTCCATCTCAAGGTCAAGACTACACCTCTGCTTCATCCCACCCCTCCGTGTGACAGTACCACAGGGCAGATTGCTGGTTGAGAGCAAGGAAGGTGTGTTACTAAGTACAGGTTACCAAGGAGACTGAGAAGGCCAAGTCAGGGGGAAGTGCTCCTGGTGCTTCTTCAAAGGGCAAGGCCAGGGTCCCAGAAGGAAATGAGAGGCTAGTGCAGTGTCAGTACCGGAAGGCAAAGCAGGCCATGTGGTTTGTGAGCAGAGGAAGTTTAAGATGGAGAATAGATTATGTGAAAGCAAAAGGAGGGCATGTTTGCTTGCACCTTCTCTGCCCCATCCCCACTTTTGCCCACCTATACTTTTCTTAGCAAATCAGGTGGGCCATAAAGTATGTCCCCAATCACGCTACTCTCTGGTATGAACCTCTGGCCACTGTATTAAGTGAGTTCCCAGAGACCAGCAGGCAAGCTGCAGATCCACTCAGTCTCCTTTGACTAATTCTTCTTCAAACCTCCTCCCTGGTTTGAAGAATAAAGTCTCTGGAAGCCAGGCTGGAGGGTGTGGGATGTCCTTCTGTCTATGTGTTGTTTTTATTGGTTAATGAATAAATAACTGCTTTGCACCTATAGCAGAGCAAGGTGGGGCGGAGCAGAGCTAGGCAGGGAGGACTGGACTGAATGATGGAAGAAAGAAGGGCAGAGTCAGGGAGATGCCATGGAGCCGCTGAAGATAGATGCTGGGAATTTTACCCAGTAAGCCAAAGCCATGTGGCGATATACAGATTAGTAGAAATGGGTTAAATTAAGATGTAAGAGTTAGCCAATAAGAAGCTAGAGCTAATGGGCCAAACAGTGATTTAAGTAATACAGTTTCTGTGTGGTTATTTTGGTTCTGGGCAGGTGGGACGAACAAGCAGCCTCTTTCCTTCAACAGCTGGGATGGCCTGAATGTTTTAGAAGAACAAAGCTCTGCCCAGGGATCCGTGTAATTCAGTTCTTTGCTCCTATCTCAAGCACCAAGTTGGAAGTAGGCCCAGTTTAAACCCTACCTCTCCATCTTCCCTTCTGTAGGAGACACAAACTGTAAGCAAACACCTACACTGTAAGTGACAGCATGACACATGAATGCAGAAAGTAACTCAGCCTGGGGATGAGGGGAAAGGGAGGTCTGTCATGAGTTCTGAGCTTTGAAGGGTAAAAGCATTGATGGCAGAAAAGGAAGTGAGAAAAGAGATGATAGTAGCAAGGGACAGCTTGTACAAAGGTATAAGGCTTGAGCATTCTGCTGTGGATATATTCAGAGAATAGTAGATAATCAGACACAGCCAAGTACAGTCTGCAAGAAGGAATGGAAGAGATTGGAGGAGTCTGAGAACGGATGAATCTAACGGTTTCAGATGTGGAAGCCCCAATGAGTGCTTTTAGGTTTAGATTGCAAAAATACCCTTCCAGCCACCCCAAGGATGGAGGACAAGTTAGGAGCCAGGAGGCTATTGAGCTAGAGGAGGGAAGAGCAGAAACAGGCCTGGGAGAGAATCCCAGCCCCAGATGGTGGTAGACAGTGCCTGTGTGAGTTTAGGATGTCAAGCTCTCCTCACATGAGGTGGGTAAGGGTCGCCATACGCTGCTGAGGCATCTGGAAAGATCTCCAGGCAGCAAGCACAGCCTTCCTTGATTTCATTTGCTGGCTATTCTCCCTCTAAGAGAGGAGTTCAGTAGGCATTTAGGAGCACAGATAAGCAAGGCATCTTATGATCTTGACTGTGGTCACGTGAGAAGGTCACTTCTGCTTTGTCACCTTTTTGCTCTGTATGTGTGTGTGTGTGCACGTGTGTGTGCAAATATGTGTGTGTTTGTGTGTGTACGTGCTCATGGCCAAGCATAACATACCACATCATGAGTGTGGAGGTCAGAGGACAACGTGAGGGAGTTAGTTCTGTCCTTCCACCATGTAGATCCTGAGGATCAAGCTCAGGTCACCAGCCTTGGTGTCAATGACGGGTACCCCATGAGCCATCTAACCAGCCCTCCATTTATTTACTTTTACTTTTTCTTTTTAGTTTTTGTAAGAGCGTAGAGGGCTGGGCTTGTCTGCTTCCTTGGAAGTAAGTGGAGAAGCCCTGTAGAAATCACAAAATAAGGTCAGATCTGCCGAGTTCATTATAGACTGAAAACGCTGACACCCATTGTGCCTACTCAGACCATACACTATTGTCTAATTGAGTGACCAAATATCATGATTTGTCTAGAGAAGTCTCGGGTTATACTTTGTACTCAGTTTTGACCATTGACCTCATAGTTTCTGCTCTTAGAAGTCATCAAGTTTTGGGTGAAAACTATGCTGGGCTTCCATATTGTTAGCTTGCTTATGAAACACCCCCAGTCTCCTGTGTTCAAACACTTGGTGGCCAGATGATCCTGCTGTTTGGAGAGGTTGTAAAACCTTTAAGGGGTGAGGCTGGGTTGGCTGGAGTAGGCCACTGGGCATGGGCCATGAGCGTGCTAGCTCCACGCACTTACAGACTAGTGACGGCAAAGGTTAGAGCAGGCCTTCACAGAAAGCCACGGCCTCCATGTCCTACTTCCTCCGACCTGTGAGCCAAAGCAGATCCTCCCTTCCTGGAGGCTACTTATGTTTGGTGTCTGCTCACAGCAGCAGTAAGTAGCTGATAGGCACATCAAACACAGCCTTCTCTTCTACTGAGGCCGGATACCACCCCACCGCCTTTTTTCACACAGTTCAGTCTCTCAGCCACAGCTATCAATCAGCCTGACTGTGAAACCTACTGGCCACCTTACTAGAAAGAAGAAGGCAAGTCTAATATTGCCTGGGCCGTGTAGACATGTAATCTGACCTCTCTGAGCCTATGTGTCTTCATTAGGCAATTATGGGTGGCACTTACCTACTGGGATTATTAGTTTTGTCAAGAATCACCTGGGAAGGGGGTATCAACAATAATGTGTCTAGATTAGGTCGGCCAAATAATGGGCATGTCTGAAGCTGTCTAGACTCTGTCGATTGATGGGAGAAGCCTAAAAAGTGGGTGGCACAATTCTCTGGGTTTGGATCCAGGGTTGCATAAAAGGGAGAAAGGGTGCTGAGAACAAGCAGATTCATTTTGCCCTTCTCTTGATCACAGATGTGAATAGCTGCTTCCAGTTCCCACCTCCCTGACATCCCTGCATGATAGGAACTGTAACCAGGAACTGTGAGCTAAAGTAAAGTCATTGTCCCCTACTTGTGTCAAGATATCTTATTACAGCAACAGGCGCTGAAACTACTTACCAATACCTACCGACAGGGCTGGTGTGAACATCCAGCCAAAAAGTTCTGAACAACGGATGGTGTTTTGTAACGGATGGTGGTTCGTGGTTATTCAAGGGCAGAGTCTCGGGGTTCATGGTACCATTCTTGCCCCTGCTGCCTTTGGAGACTGCATCTCCTTGAACAAGAGGCTGCTGATGCCAAACTCCTCCCGGAGTTTAGACCTCTCCTCCCCTAATCCTTCTTTCTTTTGGAGACAGACAGGAAGGCCCTGCAGGGCCCCTACCCTTCAGATCAGCTTCACCATGAAGCAAAACTTCTCTTTGTACTTTAACAAACATACGTCTCATATTGACGATCCCCAGGGACCCTCAGCAGCACCACACATGCGGCTTTGAAGTTGAGAGTGTGTTTAATGCGCAAGGGCCCTGTCGTGGTTCAAGGACAGTATTTTTAAGTCCCAGGAAAGACAAGAAGTTTTGATCGCAGGGAAAAAAAAAAGATTCTTAACAGACTTGAATGATAAAAGACCATAATGGTAGGCACCACTGAAGAGGGAGTAGGGGACAGAGCAACTGACTGGAATGTCAGCCTTCTCTCCCAGCCGCAGCCTGATCTTAACCTCAGCTAGCCGCACTTCCTTCACTAATAGTAGGCACAGGAGGACAGTGGGCAGGGAAAGGACCCTAGCCAAGACATGGAAGATTCCAGGATAAAGACATGGTGTGGGGCAATGACCTCCTGTGAAAAGTGCTTGGCAGGAGAAGCCGCTGACCAAATCATGAAGGGATGTCATCACAGGGACTATTGCCTGATCTAGATTTATCAGTAAGGGCATAGCCACAGTTCTCTCTCTCTCTCTCTCTCCCTCTCCCCCTTCCCCCATAGGCATATATGTGGGAGTGTGTAGGAAAGTCAGAAATCAACCTCCTGTGTAGTTTCTTATAGGCACCACTTGCTTTTTCATTTTTTTTTTTTTTAAGAACGGTTCTCACCGCCTGGAGCTTGCCAAGGAGGCTAGGCTGGCTGGTCTGTCAGTTCCAGGATTCTGCCTGTCTCTGCCTTCCCAGCATTAGGATTACAAACACAGGCCACCCTCCCCATCAAACTCAGGTCTTTGTGCTTGCAAAACAGAACTTTACCAGTGAAGCAATCTGCTTCCCTCTCACACAAGGTTTGTAGTTCAGAGGTAAACCACAACAGCAGCACCATGGCCCGCAGCTCTAATGAGAGTCCAGGCTTGGAGAAGGAAGCTAAGAGTCACTGTTATGGGAGCTCCAGGGCAGATAGCTCCCAGGAGTGTGGCTGGAACCTGGGGCGGGGGCGGAGCCTTGTGACACCAACTAACTGTTCCACTGCCAGAGTAACTGTTACGCTCCAGGAGAGAGGGCACCAGAGGAAGTCACCAGGAGCTTGATGGTACCTACAATTTAATGTGTCTCTTACTCAACCAAACAATCAGATCCCTTCTTCATGCTGTTTGTTGACCCCCGTGCCCTATCACACAGGCACACACACAAGGGGAGGCAACACCATCAGATATCAAACTAAACAGATGTTAGACTTCGGTGGCCTACCACAATGAACTCAGTAGTAGACATAAAGAAATTCAGAAACCTGAGAGTTGAAATATATTTAATAAGTCTGTCTGCTATTATCTAGGGTCTGTTTCTGCTAAAAATCCAATGATTTCTTGAAGTAGCTTGCTAAGTGACTTCAGAACTCTTTAAAAATTTGTAACAGGTGACACTTTATGTGACACTTTATGTGCAGATAGGTCCACTTGATACATAGCCTAACGTCTCTCTCTCTCTCTCTCTCTCTCTCTCTCTCTCTCTCTCTCCCATACACACATCTTTTACCATTTATGCATGTGCACACACATCTGCCTCACAATGATGCTATAATGTCTATGTAAATTGGATGTTTAATATCCTTCAGATAAATGGCTTCAGAAAGAACATGGGTACAATAGTCTGTCCCTGCATTAACATGATAGGCTCTGCCTCCCAAATTGGCTCAGAGAAATTAGCAAGAAGGGAGGAAGGATCAGACAAATAATAAACCTCCTTACCTGCTCATTAATTTAATCTCCCCGCCACCACCCTCACCACCCCCTCTCTGCCTTATGGCTTCACGACCCATAAAATAACTAGATAACTTGGAAGTCCTAGATGAAAGAGAAACTAGCTCTGGAAGCTCCAAGATTAAAGGACGGTTTTTAGGATTAGTCTTTGATTTTTCTCTTTTTTTCTCTTTCTCCTTCTTTCTTATTTTTTTTTCTTTTTATCTCAAAGGTGACTGAAGAGGCTTCCTCTTTCTGTGCTCCTCTCTGTTGAGCTGGTCATCCTGCCAGGGGCACAGAGGCAGAGCCCACATGCAGATTGGGGCCTAGGGCAGAAGCTACATGTTGGGGCTATTCCCAGAAGAAGCTGACACTCATAGCAGGAATCCATTGCTTAGGTAACATACAGTAGTGGAAACTCTCACTCCTCAGAGTTTGGGCAAGCCATCTTCTTTCAGACATTTTATTTATTGTGAGAAATAATGCTGGAGACAAAACTCAGGGCCTTGACCATGCTCAGCAAGTGCTTTACCACTGAGCTACATTCCTACCATCTTGCAGCAAGATCTTGAGTTATTCTGTCCTGCAGAATTTTAGGCGGTATCAATGACATGATGACATACACCCAATAATGGGAACAAGACTGCAGACATCTCCATCACTGTTCAACAGGGAAGGTCTCAAAGATGTGAAACAGAAGTGTCAAAGAGTCTTTCAAAGGCATAGATGCAACAACCTGACACTAGAGTTTAGACAGTAATTTCTCAACCCACTTCTAGTGAGAACATTTGGCATCATGAGATATAGGAGCACCTGGATGGAAGAGATGAGTAATAGGTGTGTGGGGGGGGAATCTTTGTCTATTTCTCTTACACCAAGGGCATCTCTGACATCCTCTCCAAAACCTATCGCGAAGTCAGACAAGGTACATGGATGCTATAGCCAACTGGGGCAAGGTGAAAATAGAACAAAAGAGAGCAAAGAGCACCAGCAATGGGTTCAGTTCATGTGAAGCCAAGAGGCACCAGGGAAAGAAAAAGAAAACAGAACACCCACTGGTCCTGATGCTCCCATCAGGCAGCATTATAGTGGCTTCTCCGGTCTTGCTGATGTTTCTTACAGAGTCATCAAGGATTATCTCTCTTGGGATGAGCTTCTTCAAAACAACAGGAAGAAGGACCTGAGTTTGATCCCCAGGACCCACGTTAAAACAAAGCCAGGTGTGATGGAGCACACTTGTAATCCAAACACAGAGGAAGGAGAGACAAGCATAATGCTAGGGCTTGCTGGCCAAACCACCTAGTCTATTTGGTGAATCCCAGACCCTATCTCAGAGACCAACTCGGATGGCACCTGAGAAATGACACCCAAGGTTGACTTTAACTGCCACACACATATACACAGAACCGTTTTCTTCACCAGTGTACACATATGCAAACACATATGTGCATCCACATATGCACAGGAACAGAAAATGACCCTTCACCAGTGCTCAGGTTCAGCAAACCTCAGGGAGACACGGCATGAACAAAGGTAAAGATGCTAAGGAGAGATGTGCAGCGTAGCAGCAATGGACCGGGAGTCTTCCTGGAGGGTCTCTAGGTGCCTGGATGCAAATCATTATAAATTTCTAAATACAAAGAGATTCTCACGGTGCACAGACCACAAGATATTGCCTGCCATTCACATTAAAGTTCAGAGGTCTCACTTTGGGAAGAAAAATTTCTCTAGCCTAAAACATCAGTTCCCAAGAACATGGTCCTGGAATCTCTTTACAATCTTAAAATTGTTGAGGCTCCAAAGAGCTCGTGTTTATGAAGATTATATCTATCCATATTTACTGCACCAGAAAATTTTAAGACCGAGAAAAGCTTTAAATACTTTAGTATATATTACTTTATTCAAATATAATAACAAATTTTTATATGTGAATACAGGATTTTTTTTTCATTCTCAAAGCAAAATTAGCAAGAACAGGGACCTTATTTTACTTTCTTTTTTGTTACTTTGTTTGTTTTGAGACAAAGTACTGTATGGACCCGGCTGGTCTTGAACTCTTTTTATGTAGCCCAAGGCTGGCCTGAATTCCTGATCTTCTTGCCTCTACTTCCCAAGTGTTGGCTGTGACTATGTAGGTGTGCACCACCATGCCGAGGGAAATGAGTTTTTCATTTTCAAAAATTTCTTTAGTGTCTGTGTTAATAGAAATAAGCTCAATAGTTTTAGTGGGTTTTAGATAGTCTGTTGTAAAATTTCTGTGTGTGAGTATACAGATACAATATGACCTCATACAGACAAGGAGTTGGAAAAGTAAGGAGTGTTTGCTTTGATTGCATTCTGATAAGTGTGGGCTTTCATAGAAATTACAGCAATACTCAACAAATGGCAGTTTCTTAAATTGAGTTACAGCTTGGAAACCTTTTAATATGCTGTTACATTAAAATCCATTGATCCGTCTTATTCTTTGATGGAATTTTACATCATGAATTGATCACCTGGAAATATTGGTTACCTGTGCTTGTTTTGCAAACAGTGACATATTTCATGATTCAGTATTGGAAAATCACGTTTGCTAATATCACCTTTGACCTCACCAGCAATCTTCAAGTAGCATGATGCTCTGGGCATGTGCTTGTGCCCACTGGGTAGCAGAGAAGTTGTTTAGGGAGCTTTGGACCAAATCTGGACCACAGTCAATGGGCTGAGTTTGGCAAATGGAGAGATAGAAAACAGAAGGTCCATTAGGAGATGTTTGGGAAATCTATAGGGAAGCCATCTTCAAGGGTGCTGCTGAAGACAAAGTAAGACAGATGGGGAACCCACAAAGCTGCCAAGTAGCCACCTTCTAAGGAGACTATCCACGAGAAAGTGCTTTGCCAAGTAAGCAAAAGCTCCTTGAGCAGCATCCCTCTAGGATGATGTGGAATTTTGTCAACTTGATATAAACTTTGACACAAATATCTGGAAACAGGGAATCTTAATTTCTTGAGAAAATGTCTCCATAAAATTAATGTGTAGACAAATCTGTAGGTCATTTACTTGCTTAATAATTGATGTGGGAGGACCCAGTTCACTGGGAACAGTGCCACCCCTGGACAGATGGCCCTGGATGGTATAATCAAGGAAGCTAGGCAAGCAAGCCATGGAGAACAAGCCTGTAAACAATGTTCCTCCACGGCCTCTGCTTCAGCTCTTGCCTCTGGGTTCCTGTTTTAAGTCCTTGCCCTGACTTGCTTCAGTGATAGACAATTATTTAAAAATTTAAGATGAAATAAACCCTTTCCTCCCCAAGTTGTTTTTGGTCATGGTCTTCATCACAGCAATAGAAACCTAACTAAGACAAGTGCCAAGAAAAGCTAGCCATGAGTAGGTGGCAGGCTGCTGGGAATGAGGCTCCATGCTCATTTTATATATAAGCTGTTGGAGAGCAGCTTCATAATTTAGTGTTTATAAATTATTCAGTGGTAGCATGGCTAAATTTAAGGAGACATGCCGATAGCCAGCTACGGATATAATAACTGCGAAGGCTCCTCATTGCCTTGCGTGAAGAAGTTTTACCTGCTCGAAAGTTAGCAACATCTTATTTGATGAGAAAAGAGAAGTTCGGAGGCTGAGCAGGCAAAGGAGTGGTCTGTATCCCCCATCAAATGGTTGCTGCCCGGCTCCTTGGCCCTTCATTCCTGCTTATGTTCCAGGGACATTTCTTCTATGCCAGGTCGCAGTTTCACCCACAGGCAGCCCTGGAAGGACCTGAGAAAGTAGAGGGTTTCTTCCTGACTCCAGTGATCTTGCATGTCCCTCTACCACATGATACAAAATACAAAGTGGCGAGTTCCATTCTAGCTGGGACATCTCACTGGTGATTGTTTCCCGTGAAAGGCTTTTCCAGGAAGCTCTGCACAGCCATATGGCAGCATCTTCCTGGGGATAGCCCAAAGAGTCATAGACAGGAGCTTCTTGGGGATCTCTGTGGGTACCACTGCTTGCTTTTTAGAATGTTCAGCATGCCCCCATTGTAACAGCTTCTGGCGATTCCATTGATGAATGGAGATGCAAGCAATCTCCCTCCAGCCAGTTTAGACCCACAGTGTATAGATGGGCTTTGGCCTGTGTTACACAGCAGGCTGCCATACAATCCACTCCATTGGAACTCAAGTCATGGAGGGAGTCCCTCCCCCTCCCTTGGATAGTTTCCCTTAATCTTAAGGTGTTCTTTACTCACGTCCATTTTTGGAAAGAGTTATTTCCTTATATAAAATCTTCCCTATTCAAATTGCTAGGTGGTTTCTCTCTCCTGGCTAGGCCATGACTGATACAATATGCATACAAATTTCCCAAGTCCTAATAGGCTCAAAAACGTGAGTTTTCGCAATGACAACAAATGCTGTCGATTGCTTTCCTTGAAGCGATAGCCTTGCTCTGTTCATCCACAAGAAGGTGTTTTCCATATACCCGAGTCCAGACAACCACCATTTGTCTGCTAGCCATTTTTTTTTCAAACGAAGGGTATTTTATGAAGAAAGGGGTTGGTTCAGCTCACGACTCAAACATTCACAGGTGCATCCCTCTCATTTTATGGCACGGCCACGAAATGGACAGATACAGAAGGGTGAAGATTTAATGAAGTTGGTAATTTCACCCTCTCGTGAGGAAATTCTTGTTTTTTTTTATTTGTGTTTGTGTGGTATACATGTGCAAATGTGTGTGTGTGTCTGTGGCATATATGTGCAAATGTGTGTGTGTTAACGTGTATATGGGTGCATGCCCACATATGCACACACATTTGGAAACAGAAGACTGATGCAGGGAATCGAGGCTCCTTGACCTTCCACTGTTGGTGCCCATCTCAGAGTCCAATCCAGAACTTTCTGATGTGACTAGTCTCTCTAGTCAGCTTGCTCTGGGGATCCCGCCTCCACCTTCTGAGGCCAGGACCATAAGCAGGCTGCCATGCCCATCTGGCATTTGTGTGACTGCAGTCTTTATGCTCATGGGCCAAGCACCGTGACCACTGAGCAACCTCAGACTTCACCAGGACATTCTTACGTAAAAGTAGAGTTTTCCCTGCAAGTACATTCTATAGTCACAAAACAAGCTGTCTGGTCTAGGGATGCCAAGTGTTACCCATATGGGTAAAATGCTGATTTTGCATTATCACTCCCTGAGTCAACACAGTGAAAAAGGTAATTAGATCCATTAATATGTCTTTGCCCTCTTAGACCTCTATAAAGAACCCAGGGAACCCAGACACCCATGAGCGCCACTGACAGAATGAAGAGAAGACACTCAAGTCTAAGTCTCGACTCTGCTGGTTAGCAAATGACATTGGACAAATGTTTGACTTCTCCATACCTTGGTTATTGCTCATGAAAAAAAGAAGTGATGAGATCATTTCCCCTCACATGGGCACAAGAATTAGATGAGATGCAACATGGCACATAGCACATAGTAAGTTCTTAATAAAGGAGTGTTTCGATGGAATGAAGAGGAGAGGGAGCAAAAAGAAAGAAAAAGTAGTCATGGCCACTTCACAATGGGTGCCCAAGAACACTAACATGGGGGAAGTCAATACTGGCTGAGGAGGTCGAGTTCTTCCATCCTGTTTCAAACATTGTTGGAAGGGACATTGCCCTGTAGGTGAAGAAAGCAAGGTGGCCCAGGAAGCTGTTTGTGGACCACTTCTGGCTCCTCTTTAGACGGTAACTATGGACGAACTTGGCGTTCCTTGCAAGATCCCCTTTACCTCCCAATAAAGACAGCCACCATGTGAGAGAGGGGACAACTGACACAGAACAGAGCCTAAGTAACTTGGGACTTTGAATGGTGTGTGTGGGGGGGTTTAAACTAGGTATAATTGTAGCACACACTGGCCTCAGACTTTCTATTAGCCAAAGAAGATCCTGACTTCTTGCCTCCACCTTCCAAGTGCAGAGATTGTAGGCATGTGCAACACCCAATTTAGAATTGGTTTTGGGGGACTCTAAATTATAAGATCTGGGGCTGAAGAAATGGCTCAATGGTTAAGGATACTTATTTCTCTTGCAGAAGACTGGAGTTCAATCCCCAGAATCCATATCAAGTGATTCACAGTTACCTGCAACTCCAACTCTAGTGGATCTGAATCCTTCGTCTATTCTTTGGTCACTTGCTTACATACTTGCATGCACACACACACCACACACACACACAAACACACACACACGACAAACAAAATAAAAATTTTAAAGGTCTAAGGTCAGGGCAACAACCTGGCTAAGCTTCAGACTCTTCTCCCTTGTCTATCGTTGTTCTGGAACAGGAGGACACACAGAAGTCATCTCAGAGAATGTTGAGTAAGAAAACTCTGCAGCATGTGGGATCTCTGGGTGTTGGGTTTGTTTTTTTTTTTTATTTGTTGTTGTTGTCTATACTACTATAACAAAATACTGGAACCTGGATGATTTAAAAGAATAGAAGTTTATTAAGGAATTCAGAACTGAACCCAATCAGAGTATCGCAGGTCATTAAAGGCTGGGTTGATTAGCTCTGGGCCAACCTGGGGCTTGAGCTTGCGTGGCTCTCATTGTACATGTGCCCTGGAGCACCTTCCTCTCACAAGGGCTCCAGTGGCCAGGTTCAGCTCCTCCTGGGCAGGTCTTTACTAGTGCCATTTCTCAGAACAAGAAACAAACACCACAAGTCTCCATATTATGTTAATGACATGACCCCCACATTCTGAGTCTGCTCGCTGAGAGCACACGTATCAGACACTGCTCCAGAGGGAAGGCAGGAAGACCAGTGAGAACAAATGTGATAGCTGCATTAAAGCCACACACAAACTCCAGAAAAGTCAACATGAAAATGATGAAATCTTAGAGATTATATCACCATCAAAATGATACAATTACATATGTGTGCAGAAGTTTGCATGTATGTACAGAAAGCTCTAGAAACTGTAGCACTGTTCCTGGGGGAAAGACATAGCCTTTTCCGCATGTGTCAACAACCAAAAGAATCTTTCATCTGTTCCCTCACTTGGGGACATGGGTAGTACTGAAAGCTTCAGTACTCTAGAAATAAGCACTTGCATGTCCATGTAGACATGCTTATTTGAGAGAAACTTAAACAGAAGGAAGAACATTCGCTGTTCCACTCTATCTTCTTTTTTCACATCTCCTGTGTTTGCTTTATAGCTGTCCATTTCTCAATATTTATCTTTTTATTTGGCCCATTTGAGAGTGCAGTAAAGATGCCCAGCCCTCTGTGCTTTACTGCTACACACACTTCACAAGAGCAAGCGCCCCGTCTCACTCAAGCATACAAAGCCCACAACCCCCCATTCAGCGGGTACTTTCCCTGAATCTCCAGTCTCTATTTTGGTTTCATTGGCTCTGTTGGTAACTTCTCAGAGACAGGATCCAATCCAGGATTGTAGATTATACTGTCATGACTCTGAAGTGGAACAATTCCTCTGCCTTTTCCAGGCTTTTGGAGTATCGATGTGTTTGAACAGCTCCGCTTGAGTTTTCTGATGTTTCCTTATGGGTAGATTTCGACTGTGTGGCGTGGGAGAAAATACTATTAAGTGATGCATTCCTGGGTACCAAACCCAGACTCACAGAATGGGCCTGACTGCTGTCGTTTATTTCCATCACACGGAAGAGAAGCAGTCCACTTTCTGCATTGCGCAGTCACTCTCTCTCCTCTTGCAGTTAGTGTTTTGTGGGGGGGACCTTTTATGTTGTGTTGAGAGCCTTGTGCCTCATCACACCTGCCCTTCCTAGATTTTGTCTTTTGATGATCCTGTATCTGAATAACTTTTATTATAATTGGCAAAAGTCATGATTTTATTTTTTAAGAAACCTCTATATTATCTTTGTATTTATTTGTTGTCATGAAAAGAAGAGGTTTCCTTTTATCTGTCGGTTTAAAATAAATGTGGGTTGGTTGTTGTCTGTTTTTCTGGAAAAGAGAAAAGAAATAGAAGTTTCTTTTTGCTGTTTCTGGAAGTCCAAGCATGGTACCAGTTCTCCATGGCATCTGACAAAGGCTCACCTGAAGCATCACAACATGGCCAGAGGGCAATGTAGTGAGACAGCATGGGACTTCTTGTTACAAAAGCCACTAATGCTATCAGCAGGACCCCACCCTTCTGACCCCATCAAACCCTAACTACTTCCCCCAAACCAGCTCTGCAGCAGTTAACTTTCTCACGGCTGAGACAAAATATCTGACAAGAAGTCATTTAAGGAGGGGAGGGATTTATTCTGGCTTACAGCTTAAGAGGACTATTCCATCACAGAGGAGAAGACATGGAGCTAGGCAGGGAGGGCATGGTGGCCGAGCAGAAGGCCAGCTGATCACATTCACCTGCAGCTAGGAAGCAGAGGATGAACAGGAAGTGGGGCCCATCCTCAGTGACTCACTTTTCCAGCAGAGGCCCCATCTCCTAAAGGCTCCTTAACCTTCCCAAACAGCACCCCCAGCTGGAGAGCGAGTGTCCAAACACATGTGACTCAAACCACATCAAGGGAGCTGGAGAGAGGCCTCCGCAGTTAAGAGCACTGGCTGCTCCAGTTGGTTCTCAGCACCTCTCCAGCTCTAGGGCATCTGATGCCTCTTCTGGCTTCTATGGGCACTGCATATATGTGGCATTGGCACACACACAAACACAAACACACACACACACCACACCACACCAAGATAAATAAAATAATTCTTAAAAAGCAACAACAACCCAACAAGCTCCAAGTAACATTAATACACGAGACTTGACATATATACTGCAAATGTAATTTCCAGCATGTGTACTTTTAAAAGATATTAAACCACATATTCAGTATTATTGCTTCTATACTGAACCATGTTCAGCTCCCAGATATCCAATGCTGCCCCATTGCTACTTAACAGGCTAGTTCTAAGTTAGCCAAGCTACTTCCATATCCTGCACTGTCTGTCTCCTTCTCCAACCTCCCGAGCAAAAGGACACTTCCTAACACTAAATGCTCATCTTGTTAAGCAATCATCAGTAATATGCACAATGACTCACACTTCATGAGAAATCACCTTATTCTCGGCATTATGCTAAGTGCTACACACAGAGACTTCATTTCACCATCAAAACCGCACTATCATCGAACTACGATTTGAGTCTATTTTAAAGATAAGTAAAGTGAGTCTCAGAGAAAGTGTCTGACTGTCAGGTTTACACAACCAGCACGTGGTAAATTATCAGTCTATCTGACCCCAGAGCCACTCTTCTATCCTGCCTCTTCATACACAGGAGTTTTCATAGGATGTGACTGAATTTGCTTCCTTGATTTTGAATTTGGGGTCAGAACTCTTCTTTGCTTGTCAGGGTTCTCTAGAACAATAGAGCCAAAAGGACAATCCATCGGGTTGAAATAGGGTTTGTTAGGTTATCTTACACAGCCGTGTTTCACTAGTCCAGTAACAGTTGTCTTACAAGATGAGGCTGAGAACTTGGCAGTGGTTCATCAGCAAGACCGGGTGCCTCTGCAGGCCCAACCTGGTGCCGACTGTCTAGAAGATTCCTAGAGAGTTGCTGGTCTTTGGTCCACGATGGGAGCCCAGAAAAGCTTGTTCTAATGCCAGCAAAGGAGTCAGAGGGCTCAACAGTGGAGGTGAACTCACCAGTGAGAACAAAAGCCAGGCAATCTAGGCAGTGACGACTGTGTGAGAGAAGAATAAACAAACATATATATGTTTATATATGATAAAAGTTAATTGATTAATTTTTAGAAAAGCCAAGCAAGCAAAAAGAGAAGCTTCCAAAAAACACTCCCCACATCTAGATTGGGTCTTCCCATATCAATTAAGATAATGGAGACACCCCCCTTCCCAGACATGCCCACAGGCCAGCCCAATGTAGATAAGCCTCATTGAGACTCTTCTTACGTGGCCCTAAATTGTGTCAAGTTGGCAATAATGCTAGCCCTAACAGCTAGTTTGTCTCTGTCTCAGCCAAACTGAGCAGCTGCTTTCAACAATGATGGCTCCCTGGGAGGGATCACTTTCCACGAATTCCTCTGAGAAATCCTTATCTGGAGCATCCCTTGTTGGCTATTCTGATCCCTGCTTGCCCCCTTGCAGGCCATCCTCCTTGCTTCTGTCATCACAGCCTTTGTGAACACACATGTTTTTCCTTTGGGTAAGTGTCCCATATGACACCAGGTAAAGACACTCAACTCAGCACACTTTGCTGCCCACTCCTGACGGACCTCAGCTCCCAGCCCCTGTCTGCCCCTGCAGCTTTCCTTGGAAGCTGACAGTAAAAGCCCCTGTCCTCAGGGTCGGCTTTGCACAGCTTCTTCCTCGGGCTTCTCTTTTCCTGTCCTAGAACCTTCTTGTCCTCCTGTGCTTGGACTGTAGGGGGTCAGCCCTGTGCATTGATCATGGCTTCTTAATGCTCTGCCACTCCATGTTCTTCTCAAGGAGCTCTTATTTCCCTGCCAGGAGCCTCCCAAACTTCTCTCCCACAGCAAGGTTCCTTCCAAGATACCATCTCTTTAAAGGCCGCTTTAACTGAATGAGTGTTCACAACTTAATTCCCGTCCTATTTCAGAATTAAAGATGTTTTCTTCTGGGTTGCATAGAAGGGTGATCCATGGGAGTGAGGGGGATTGTCACAGTCACCACACCACAAAACAGACTCAAATAGCAGAGAAAGAGAGAGAGAGGAGATCAAGTCTTCGAATTCTGCCATCACACTGTCTCTCAGAGACTTTAGGACAAATACCTCACCAGAGGCAACATGGCAAAAATGTTTCTAACAAGAAAGATTTGGTGGCACCAGAGATGGTTTATATTCAACTGGAATGCTTGCCTGTCCATCAACAAGGCAACACCAATTATGATCCCAGGCCTGCACTTGCCCAGGATGGGGAAGCAGAGAGCAACATGGAACATATGAAAATGTGCTTCCCACCTCAGGACCACACTGCAAGCAAGTGAGGAATCACACCTGGCATGAAGCAGTGAGGAAGACAATGGGTGTTCCAGAAAGGGAGAGGCCGCTGTGTCTCAAGGAGTGTGCTTGACCTGGGGTGCTACTGACAGGGAATATAGAGTGTAGAAGGGGTTTCCATTGCAAGGAAGCCAACTACCCTTTCTGAACTCTGGGCATACTCAGGCTGCTTACTGTCATGTCCATAGCTTTCTAACTGTCTTCAGCTGTGGTCTTATGCAGTCCCAGTGACCCAGACAGCCCTAGACTCCTCCCACCACTGTCCCCTAGATCTCCAGGAGTTAGCTGGAGCTCTAACCTGACACTTGGGTTCTCCACAGCCTCCTGCAAGAGCAAGAACAGAAAGGAAAGAACCACTCAGAATGATCTCAAGGAGGTAATGAAGGCAGGAATGAGGATGCACCAGGAGGTAAAGCAACAGGTTAAACACACACACACACACATGCACACACTGATTCTCCGATGCTTCAAGTACTTCATATGTTCACCAGCCAATATTTGAAGTATGCATTTTATCTGGTTGTGCATTCTAAATCCTTTGAGAGCTAGACATTTTTGTTTTGACTTCTGTCTTCAGCATTTAATACAACATCAATATATTGGATGGATGGATGGATGGATGGATGGATGGATGGATGGATGGATGGATGAATGGATGGATGGATGGATGGATAATTGAAAATAAACAGTGATGCAACTGACAGAAATGAAAGCTTGAGAAGAAGAGGCAGATGCTGTCACAAGGAAACTAATAACAGAGAAACAGGTCTCATCTGGTTATGCTTTCAATATGAAATGTCTACAGAGTTGTGGTGTGGGACAATTCTGTATTCTGTCAATTATGTTTTAAATAAATGCTGATTGGCCAGTAGCCAGGCAAGAAGAATAGGCAGGACGACCAGACAGGAAGTAGAGGTGGGTCAATGAGAACAGGAGAATTCTGGGAAGGAGGAAGTCCATTCCTCTCCCCAGTCCTGTCCAGACACTGAAGAAGGAAGATGTAACCTGCCCCTCTGAAAAAGGTACCGAGCCATGTACCTAACCATGTGGCTAACATAGATAAGAATAATATAAGAGTTAATAAGAAGCCTGCGCTAATAGGCCAATCCGTTTATCAGTAATGTAGACTCTCTGTGTGATTTCTTTGGGATTTACCAGCTGTGGGAACTAGGCAGGACAGAAATCCCAACAAGCAGGCCCTCATGTTACAGAGTTGTTGTTCTTTGAGAAGCTGTGGAAACTTTGCGAGGTAGGGCCTGGCTGGAGTAGGTCAGGTTATATATTATATATTATAACAGAGGTTATAATCATCCCCACTTCCTGTCTCAAGCTTTCTACTTCCTTCCTGCAAAGAAGTGAAGAACAGTCTCCACCACACGCTCCCTGTCACCATGATGTTCTGTCCAGGCACATGAGGCCAAGGAACCATGGAGTGAAATCTCTCTAACCATGAACTCAAATAAGTCCTTCCTCCCCAAAGCTGTTTGCATTAGGTAATTTGGTCACTAATACACATCTCAATACAAAAAAGAACTTTAGGGAGGCCAAGGGCATCCAAAGATGAACTCTGCTTAGTAAGAAGGTGAGAATGGTGGCTATAAAGACAGTCATTGTCTCCCTCCTGTTTGTCCCACACAACACTCACTACAGCACGATGATACAGGAGAATTACCATCACTACTGTACAGATGAAAAGCTGAGACTCAAACGTTTACCTACAGATGAGGAAACTGTATGTAGTAAAAATTAAGCTGACTCAGTCTCCCTGACTCAATGAACTTTGTGGTCCTCAAACAGCAGAGTCCCAGGCCTATGGGATGCAATACAATGTGTACCATATTGGGGCTGTATCCAGACTGCCTCCTTCACAGACTTCTTAAACCAACCCACTGTTTGGCAAAATTACCAGAAGGCCTTTTCTGCTTTTGATGTTTGTGTCTCTCTGACCCATCCCTGAGTAAACAGGCTGAGAGAGGAGAGTGGGTTCTTCCCAGGCAAGCCTATACCTCCATGCCTCCCAAGGTCTCCTCCCTGGTGTGTCCTTAGCTTCTGCTTCTGAATGCCTTGCCTGGGCAAGCAAGATTTAACCCTTGTCTAGCTCTTGAGAGGTAATCCCACCCCCAAACTCACCAGCTAAATACAAGTTAGACCCCGAGGCTCCCACAAACTCTGTGCCACAACCACTGTTGAGTGCCATCCACACAGCTCTGTCTGCTCTGTCGGGAGAAGATGGCTACAAGGCAGGGCTGGGAGTTCTGACCGCTGCCTCGGCATCCACCTCCCTGCTGATTCTCACGGGGTATCCTTCTGTAAGCAGTAACCAAGAGACTCAGTTCTGCGAGTCCTCCTAGTGAACACCGAGCGTGAACATCTTGGGACCCTGGATAGCAGTCTTCTTATGCTTCATCGTCCCCACCTACTGTTTTGATTCTTAGCCTGGCTCTCTGTGTGTTCCCTCACACTTGCTCCTTGGAATGCTTTTAGACCCATGTTTCCACTGCCCCAGGGTGGAGCATAGTACTTGAGACATAGCTATGGCTAGTCCTGGATCCTAAAGAACTCCAGTCCAGAGCTTCACACCCTGCTCCTCTTTCTCCAGCAAAGGGGAGGTTATAGAATGACTTCTACCACACATTTTTTTTTTAAAAAAAAATCTGCTTGGTAGAAATGATGAAGACAATAATGCCAAGGGCTGACAAGTCAACCCTATGATCTCAAAGTTCCTCTCCAGCCCTAAAGCTAGCTACTTGTGTCCACTGGCTTGCATGCTCTAACGCTGAGACAGTGATAGGACTTTCTAGTGGATATGCCCTTTGGTATGCTTACAGAGAAGGCTGGGTGGACAGAGATGGGGGCAGAACATCCTGGGGGCCAGGCTGTGATTGAGAGACAAGAGACCAGCGGAGGGGTCAAATGCAGGCTGAGTTAGGAGAACCCAGACTACCATCTTCACAGCTGAGCTCTGGTTTTCCAGAACTTGCTAGAGAAGGCTCTCCTTTCCTCCCTGCCAACTTCTCTTTTCCCTACCTGGCACCAGAGGGCCTAGCCTCCAAGTCACAATTATGGAAGCTACGTGAGGATGCTAATTGCTGTGCTGACCTTCCTTCCGATAACAAGGGAATTGCTCTCCCTAATTAGCCCTGCCTCTGGTAGACCAGCAAAGCCAAATGTTTATTATGGGATGAATGCACTTACTGTAAATTTTGACATATGCTGGGGAAAGATGTTACATAAATAAGACTTCAGAGGCACAGGTTGTTTAAATAATGAATACCTGCTGCTTTGGGTGATGAAGGTGGAGCAGAGTGAGGAAAACAAGAAACTAAGGACCCTGGAACAACGTTCCGAGCCTATGAACAGACTCAGTTGGCAGGAGAGCAGTGGAGGAAGGCGATCTGAGGATGGGCAGGCAAGCTGAAGGAGGAGAGAAAGTAGGCTGGTGCAGTATCTCACCCAAGAGTCCCAGAAGAAACACACCCCCTTTCCCTCCTCTCTCTACCATCCTCCGTCCCCTGGGAAGCAATGACATAGTTTCTGAAATGCAATTAAAAGAAATAGCAGAAGAAAATCTCTCTCTCTCTCTCTCTCTCTCTCTCTCTCTCTCACACACACACACACACACACACACACACACACACACACACACTAATGGGGCCCAAAGCTGTCTGGACAGTGCTTGAGTTCATTGTGGCTGTCTTACTTCTTCTCCAGGGTTGGGGAAGTGAGTCCATGGCAGACCTGATCTTATACTTGTAACTTCCAGGGATGGGCCAAGACGTGCAACAGGAAACTCCCACCCAGCCACTGAGTTCAAGCTCGGGCAGGCTTTGCGGCATTTACTGAGGAACAATGCTTGTTTTACAGTCTCACCATCCCTTGCAGGCCTTGACCAGAGAGGGCAGACCCCACACCTGGATCAGAAAATTCTCCATACCCTATCCCAGGGACTCAAGTCTGGAGAGCTTATCCGCAGTCTGACCTCACAGATTGCTAACTGTTTCTCTCAGTTCCTTGGGTTCATCTGATCAAGGAGGCAGATACCCTTTCATCTCAGTGCATGGGGTCTGTGAGCAGATACCCATAGCCAGGAAGAAAGCAGAGGGCTTCTTGGTACCTACACAGCCTGGGGCCCTGCAGAGACCACACTTGCTTCAGACCAGGGCCCAGGCTGGGACTGCTGCTGTCAAAACTGTAGTTTCCACACTCATCCTCTGCAAACTGGGAGGTCAAGGACCCCCTCTTCTGCTTCTCTTCAGGACAGTCCAGTCAGCCTACGCTTAAGCCATGAACAAGCCAAAAAGCTCCTTGCCTCACAGGCAAAGAAGAATTTCTGTGCCTACAGACATCCCATATGCTCAGCAGAGGCTTCTGCTCCCCACAAGCCTCTCAAGGACCTAGGCTTCATGATTCATCACAACAGGGAAGTCACGGCTGGAGCTGTTATATGCCTGGTCCTAGAAATGATGGTGGAACACTGCTCAGGGCTCATTCTCGGACCTGGGCACAGGACTTCACTTTAGTGTAAGGGGCTGACTTCACAGAGAAGCATCTAGGGCACAGGTCCAGAGGGAAAGAGAAGCATTTAGCATGAAGCTCAGCTCCCTCCCTTTCACAGACCTTCACAGCCCGTAGAGACCCATAGGGCATCAGATTCAGACTGTGTGGAGAAACTGAGACCCAGAGAGGTTTGTTCTCAGCCTGGTTGCAGACTTACCCCCATCTCCACCCGCAGTCCCAAGCTCTGTGGAGCACAGTACTGACCCTCAGAGCCATTTCCCTCAGTAGCTTCTTCTGTCTAGGGATTTCATTGTCATTATCTTGAGCCTTCCATCTGAGGGGGGTCCAAATGTCACTCTTTCTTTAGTTTCTCACCTCCATGGAGCCTCCTTTTATTTGCCTCCCTCCCCCACTGGCTCCTTGATGGGGAAGGACTCTTTCTTTCTCCTCCTCTGACCTTTTCTGCTTCTCCATAGGTCAATGCAACGACCTGGCGTACTCCTGAAGGGAACTCACTCTATAATTGCTGTGTCCTTATTACTAGTCCAGGAGGCCCCTGTTGGCCAGGGCAGTCCTCCCCACCACCCCTTCGCCACTTGCTTGCTACAGATGGGCTGCTAACGAGGTGACCAATTAACAAGTGCTAAAGAACCCCAAAAGGGTGTTTTCCACCCTGGCCTGATTCCCAGGCCCCTTTGTTCCTCTGTGACAAGGCCACAATGAGGACTGTTCCCAAGCCTGACCCTGTGAGAAACTGACCTATGCAAGCCCTGGTCACAAGACAGCAATTCCTTTGCATCACGGGCCCTGGGAGCAAAAGGGATTCCTGCATCTCAGGGTTACTGAGAACACCCCCAGACATTGCTGGCTGTGTACCCTGTGTTATGTAACTCCCAGGAAAACTTTCATTCACTCATTTATTCCAACAAATTTGAGCTGACAAATTCAGGTGTGTCTCACGTAAGGGCTCAAGGAACTCAAGGCTCTGGAGCACCCTCCTGGGAAATGTTCAAACCCCCACCATTTGGGGGTCTATAACCTATAACCTGAAAGAGTTGGCCATGCTGGTCAAGTTGGGAACTGTGAACCTCACATGAACCCCAGCTCCTTTTCTCCCCAACACACACACATATACACACACACACACACATACACACACACACACACACACACACACTTATACTCACATTTATACATGGTTGGATCAGAAACTAATAAACCCGTGTGACCTCTTCTAGAAGTGGGGTTTGGGGAGCATGAAATGTTATTGCCAGGATGGGGCTCCCATTCTGTGTCTACGCAGACATGTTTACCTTCAGGTGTGACCTCACTCAGGAGTTGACATGGAATTCTCAAGAAGCAGCCTCCTTCTTCATTACCCGTTCTATAAACTGTGCTATAATGTCATCAGTGAAATGGAAAGATCTCCGTTATAATGGACTCCACATAAAACTAGCACACCAAGATGTACAATTTCTATAGCCCATAAGACATCCTGTAGAGCTGAGCATGGCAGCACACACCTTTAATCCTAGCACTAAGAAGGTAGAGGCAGACAGATCTTGGTCAAGGCCGCCCTAGTCTACAGCACTAGTTTCAGGACAGCCAGGGATACACAGGAAAACTCTGTCTCATTTCCCCCTCTGACTCCCCCATAGATGATAAGCTACTGTGCTGACTTTTGTCAGCATAGCTCAGCCCTCCCCACCTTGACTTCCCATCGGTGGAATCATGCTCTCATACAGCCAACTCAGCGTAGTCAAGATCATGACTGTGGAATGTACACTCCCTGTGTATAACAGGACTGTGTTCTTTCACTGCTGTGTATATTCCATTAATACCATTACATGAATAGAGCTCAGATTAGTGTTGATGAACACGTAGGCCATGCTCAATGCTGGCAATTATTAACAAAGTGTTCTTAAGTAATTTTGCATATATCTTTGGATGGGCAAAAAAAATTCCTTTCTGTTGGGCATGTATACCCCAGACTAGAGATGATGGAAAATATAGATTGTGTATGCTTGTCCTTAGTGGTGCCTTAGAAAGAGACTTCCCAGGTTAAGAGCATTGGCTCTTAACCTGGAGGACCCAGGTTCGGTTCCCAGTACCCACATGGCGATTCACACTGTTTGTAGCTCCAATTCCAGAGGGATCAGGGACCCTCTTTTGCCCACCATGGGCACATGAGGTACACATACAGGCAGGAAGAATACTCATGCAAATAAAATAAAAAAGAATAAATAAGTACCTCCTTTTTAAAAAGAATGTAAAAAAACCACTTTTCTCAAGGCATACCTTACTAAAACCCCATATTCAGACAATTATAGTTAAAAATACTTTGTGTGTGTGTGTGTGTGTGTACATGAATTCTGTGCCAGTAGACTCCACAGGAAGGCACTGGATACCCCGGAGCTGTAGTTTCAGGCAGTTGTATGTGTGCTACCTGCTTTGAGTACTGGGAACCAAACTCTGATCCCCTACAGGAGCAGCAAACACTCTTAATCACCGAGCTGTCTTTCCAACGGTTCTCTGAATACTATAGTTCTTTTTCCAATAGAAGAATTACAAATGTCTTTCCCTTATGGTGCCTTTTGATTGCTTAAGGTTTGGACACATGCTCACCCTGGAAGGTGGTATTGGGGGTAAGGAGATCAAGCACCCAGAAAAGTCTGGTAGGGATGAGGAAGGTGTAACTCTTCGGAGGAAGTTAGGGTACTATTGCCAAAAGAAAAAGGGATGACTGGAGACCCCACAGGCTTCCATTCCAGCACCAGCATGACTATTGAACATCCATGGCACTAGAAAGACCTTTCCTAGTCTTTTCTGGGCTTTTCAGAGCCCCCAGGCCAGTGCTGGTACCCGAGCCACCACTGACAGGATACGCAGGGACCCAGGTCCGTGGAGCTACACACCATGCCTCACATCTCTGCAGGTAGGCTTTCTGTGAGGCACCACTCTGCTGAGGACTAATGACAGGGGAGAGAGGACCAGGGAGGCTGTAATTCCCAATACGCACCAGCCAGTCATTATGAGCAGGAAATGGATTTTTACTGGGTAATCAAAGTCAAATCCCTTGCTCTCCCCACCCTTGAGTGCCACGTTCACCAGACCCCATTGTACACAAGGTGCCCTCTACACTCTGCTTTCCGAGTTCTGAGCTAAGATAAGTCCATGCCTGGCTCCCTGACATTCTCTCTTCCCTCCCCAGGAACCACCACACCCTCTTCTCCTGGGGACCCTGGGTCCTCTGGTGAGGGGGAGGTGCATGAAAGGACAGGGGCATGGGGATGAGGTCATAGCAGGGAGGGCTTCACCTAGCATCTGAGTGCAGGAGGAATAGGCAGCAATGTGAGGTTTAATCAACCTTTGAAGCCTGCACAGTGTTTGGACAGAGGTGTGTGAGTAATACTCATTTGGATTGGCACCTGTGCACACGGCGGAAAGGAAAATAGCATTTTGTCGCAGCTGTGATGAGGAGCAAGCGGTCTGGAGAGACAAGGTGCACATCTCAGGAAGCTGTGAAGGTGGGTGGCTTTTCCCCCTTTTGTTTCTGGCTCTGTGTGACCCGGCGACTCCTTGACAATCTAGTGGCTCCCAGTCAACACCTGACATTCCTTTTTCTGTTTCTCTCCAGACACTGAGTGAACAAGATGGGGAAGAAATTTCTGAGTGGGGCTGCCAGGCAGGGAGTGAGAAACAGGTATTTGAACCAGGTGACTGCCTGTCACTGGCCTGCTGAGCTATCTTAATGGCCCTGTGCTGTAAGCAGTGAGCGGGATTGTCTATCTGTCCTGCTTGAGACGATCCCAGTAGGAGAGGAGACTCTGAAAGCCACGAGGGTCACCCAGAGATAGTGCATTCCTCTCTGCCCAAAGACCTACAGTTCAGTGGCCCTTAATGACATGCTGGGACTCAGTGCCTCTGTAGGTCCTGGCTCTACTTCCTGATGGAAAGGTATCACTGACCCTTATCTTTGTCTCTTTCCTACTGGGGACAAACTGGCCCTGAGGATAAATCCTTGTACCCAGTCACAGCACTGTGGAAAGTTGGGAAGTGCCAACCTTTGTTCTGGGCTCCACGCCAACTCCCCAGGCGCCTCTAGAGGAACTGCTCCCCGCTCCCTTCATCCTGTCCCCCTGAGGACAGCCCAGCAACCAATCCACATTCCACTGTGATCACAGGGTGGCTGTGACAAGTGGCTCCAGTTCAGAAAACTTTAGAATGTTCCAGACTCCTCAGCCTGCTCCTCTCAGAGTCTCCCTCTCCCTCTCCGCTCCCTCTCCCCCCCCCTCCCCAGATCTCCTGTGGCTCTCCACCTTTTCTATCCCACTGCCTGCTCCGTCCTTGACTCCTTTCTTTCCTTCCTCAAACTTCCTCTTCTCCATCTTCCAAGACAATCATGATATCTTCAGGAGCCACTGGGGTTCCCCACTCCCAGCTAGAGCCCTCATTATGGACACAGTAAACTATCACTTCCCCACTCCCAGCTAGAGCCTTCATTATGGACACAGTAAACGATCACTTCCGGATCTTTTCCAAACATGGTCCTCACATCAGACTCACAGATCACACACCTGCCAGGCCTCCGTTGGCAAAGCACTCATTCCACACACCACTTGGAGGGGTCCACTTCCCCGGTCACAGAACAAAACTGCCCCAAGCGGCCCGTCCCTTCTCTGGGCAGCAGACGGAGCTATTGAAATTGAGAGTGGAAAGACATTAGAGGCAATTTAGGGGTCTTCTGGACCCAGATGTATTGTGACCCACACCAGTATCATAACACAGCAGCATTGCTATTTCATATGTTACCAGATGTTAGTGTTGATCCCATGCTAAATTCAGTATCACATTATACAACTGTATACCATATTATAGAACAGCCTGCATGCTAGCAGTGTGTGTGATCTACACACCGTGTGACATGCTATGATACAGTGACGGAGTGTAGTATTACATAGTGTCTAATACTAGATGCTGAATTCGTTACTTTAGCCAATGTGACAGAAGCAGTTTAAGGGGCTATGCATTTGTTTAGGCTTACGGTTTCCGAGGACACAGTCCATCAGGATGGCAGAGCATGGCACCGCAGCAGCGTGAATTGTTCACATTGCAGCAACACCCACTCCCAGTCACCCACTTCTGCCAGCTAAACCACACATCCCAAAGGCTCCAGGACCACCAGCTGGGGACCAAGGACTTGCACAACTGAGCCTATGTGGGACCACTTCCGGAACAGATAGAAATGACTGTCTAAAGCTAGAGCTAAACTGCAAGAGCCACAGGTACAATAAGCAAAGAGAATGGGGTGTGTGGAATCTATAGGGTGGTAAAAGAGGTCAGGACGACATAGTTAAAACAGACCACGATCAGTATGGGAAAGAAGAGACAGCTCAATGGAAAAGTACTCCATAGGCTGGACACATCCCTATATGAAACGTAAGTTAACCATCCCCGGGTGGCATTTGAAGTTGGTGGAAGGAAGGAAGAGTTGACGATGTTACTGGGGTGACTATTTCAACTCTGAGTTCTCCAGGATGGTGGCTCTGGGCTTCACGCACCACTGGGTACACAAAGTACAGAATGTCCCGAGCACACACCAGATTTTAAAAACTCGGTATGAAAAAAAGTAAACTAACTCATTAATAATTTTTATATCAATTACATGATGAAATGATATTTTAGATAGAGTGGGTTAAATAATATATGTTGTTATAATTACTTCCACCTGTTTCTTTTTACTTTTTAAAATGTGGTTAATAGAATATTTTCAATTACATATGTGGCTCAGTTTATATTTCTACTGGAGAGCTTTGATCTAGCCATTTGAAAGTAACCCTGAGTCCTTATCATTCCTTATATCAAAAATAAAATCCAAACACATCAAGGTTTTTAACTGCCAAATAATATGCCCTGGAAGGAAACACATACAAATTTATTTTGTTTTATAATCCTGGCAAAGAGAAGACATCTGAAATCAGGGCAGACCTCAAAAGCCATTTTATAAAAAGACTAATAAATCTGATGCTCTAGAAACAAAATAGTCTACATAAGAGAAACCCCTGAAATGTCAAAAAATGTGTTTAATAAGAAAATATTTGTAACATAAAAATAGTAAATTTCTTAAAATAAGAAGAGCTTTTACAAATGGGGTTAAAAAGAGATGAATGACTGAGTACGGTCGACAGAGAACATGAATTAGCTATTCAAAGAACAGAGAGTCAAAAAAATCACCACAACACAGATAAAAATGTCCAACGTTGTAAGAAAAGGCATAAAAATGTAAAGTAGAACACATTTTTCTTCTAGCAGATTGATGAAACCCGAAAGATCACAAGTGCGGCAGAAGGCTGGCTTCCTCAGCATCGGCCTGCTTTAAATGTGAGCCTTTTAAAGGCAACTTTGGCAAGGATTATTGCAATTTTAAACACATGTATCCTTTGACCCAGAAACAGCACTGTCAACTTGACTTGCGAATATTCTTGTATAAAAGTTAATATGAATAAATATACAAGAATGACCGATTTGTACCCATAGAGCAATTCCAGCCAACTAACCTCAGGGACAGCTTAGATTCTCATGGAGAGTGACTGACTTGGAAAGGAAATATTCCCATGGCCACACCCTAAAATACTATATAGATATGAAGAAGGATGAGGTACACATGTGTATATTGATGGGTAAATTACCAATCTGCACAAGTTGCTGAAAACAGCAAACTATAAAATAATTAAGCATGATATAATCCTATGTGTAATTTTATAAGGGTATCTGTATACACTCTGCTCACATGAAACCTTTCTGGAAGATTCACATTTGTTGGAGGTATTATCTTTCACTGCTGGGATGAATTCCAGGGTAGGGAAGGAAACTATTTAATTTCTGGGCTTTTCTTTTTCTTTACTCTTTTGTGCCATTTGAATTCTGCTTTTCAAAGAAAACAGTTTTGAAAAAAAAACTGTTCAGCATCACTCGTCATTAGGAAAATGCAAATCAAGTCTGAAATAGATGTCACTTTATACCCATAAGGAAAAAGTCAGAAAATGAGTGTCAGTGAAGGTGTGAAGAGACTGGAAGTCTGGTGCGCTGTAGAAATGCAAAATGGCGCCGCTGCTGTGGAAAACACCATGGTGCTTCCTCAAAGATTTTAAAGCCACATTACTGTACAAGCTATCAGTTACACTGTTGTGTATATGTTGGTGAGAGCTAAAAGCAGAATCTTGAAGCGATACTAATGAGCACAAGTTCATCCCAACATTATCCACAAACAGAAGCCACCAAAGTGATCGCCAATGCACGAATGACTCAACAAGCAGAATGTGGTCCTTCTAGTCTTTTCATGGAGTATCATTCAGTCTTCAAAAGGAAGAGCATTTGACATGATACGACATGGATGGACCCTGAGGTAAAATCAGATAACTGTGAGCAGGCGAGGTAGGGAACAAGGAATTCACACACACACACACACACACACACACACACACACACACACACACACACACACAATTATACAAAATGAAGAGAATAGTGGGGATAGATTTTGATACTAATATATTTAATACTACTGAAATAGGCATATCGATAAACTTCATGTTATATGGGTTTTACAACAATAAAGAACTGGGGGGAAAGTTCATTAATTCCACACATAATTTTCAAAATGTAGTTTAAGTGCTAGGCTAGTCTACCCACTCACTTTAGAAAAGGACCCCACAAGGGATGTGTTTTTGGCTCAGTCTAACAAATTACTCTAAAGTTCAGCAGTTTTCAGCAACACCTGCATACCGCTCAGCTCAGATGTCATAGGGCAGGAACTCGGGAGAGACTGGGTAAGGCGACTCCCACTGGGTGGTGCAGTCAGAGGTGGGTTGGGTGGCAGTCACCTGGGGTCCACCCAGGCTGGGGGATGCACTCCTACGGCTCGCTGCTGATCCTTCCTGGTGGTTGGAAGCTCCTCTGGGCTGGAACACTGTGTCAGAGCAGCTCAGGGAGGGTTTTACATCCTTCATGGTGGTACTTCCCCCAGAGACACTGCCTGCGGACATCAAACAGAAGCTGAGATTTTTCTGAGCCAGCTTTGAAAGTCCTGCAGCATCAGTGCCACTGCTCTGCTCTGTGTTGGCGGAGGCAGTCAGGGGCTCCCACCCCACCCTGCTCCAGAATCAGGAGGAGGGACTGTGGACTTGGCTCCCCAACACCACTCACTGGGATGAGTATTAAAGAACCTTGTGGCTCTGTTTTGCCATTGCAATAAGTAATTTGCCTAGCACAGGAGAGAGACAGTGTCACAGGTCAATGACGAGGCAAAGGGCTCCACACTGCCCAAGGTCCCCCACCTCAACACCGTCTATGCATCACAGGGATCTCCAGAGAAAGACATTGGCCTCCCCTGCTTTGTGCAGATCTGATAGCTCTGCTGAGGTAGCCTCAGGCAGACATGGGGGAGCAGCTGGACTTGCAAGGATCTCCTATTGCCATCTATTTATTAGTCCAAGAGTGAAACTAGGGGTGCTGGGGGCTTCCCCTCAGTTGGCTCCAATGATAGCTTAATTAAGGAGCCAGTTCCTGCCTTCCTCTCCCACCACACATGCTCCCGTCTCGGCCCCTCCCTGCTCACCCCTCTTCTCCTCCTTGTTCAAGAGCGTTGGCAGAAATTGTCAGGGAGTTGATCAGATTTATTCAATTTAGACTTAACAGACCTGGGACTCCTATTTCTCCTTCAGGTTCATAAGGTTTTTTATTCCATTTACAGGTTTATTCATTTATCAGATCTTCGTCTCAATTCACTTTAAGCACCAGGCGCAGGGAGATGAGTTCAGGGGAGACACTCATCATTTATGGCTCCGGTTCCTCAGAGAGCTATAGCATCCATTCTATGTGGGCTGTAGAACCCGGTGGGAAAGGCTTTAAAGGGACAGGACTCCAAGTCTGCACATTTCCTAGGTGACTCAGAACCATCTCATGCTCCCCTGGGATCCTGCAGATGGGCGGCTCTTCCACTTTCTGACTCAAGGAACACAACCTTCTCAGCCTCCCAGCTTCTCCCAAGCCTCACTTCCCCAGACCTGTAAGTGGAGGCCCTGAGTGTCTCGTCTTACATCCCAGACATAAGCACCCCCACCTCTAGTATCTGCCCAGCTGACCTTCAGCACCATGCTGTTTAGATGCTGCTACAGTTTAGGGCCCTTGACCTTCAAGGAGAAATAGGAAGAGGAGTAACTTGTGAGATGCCCTGGGCTCCAAAGAAGAAGCTGCTACCCACAGAGACATCTCCCAGAAGCCCTCCACCTCCAGGAAGTCCCTGCACACAGCCATCCTTACCCTCCTTTAGCAGGTTTTCCATCATACTAGGAAAGGCGGGGGGTCATGCCAGTTATTAAAAATTTTCATCAAGTCTGTCTTGATCGTGTTACTCTGATTAATACGCACACAGAGACACACCCAATTCTCCAGCACCCTCAGACACACAGACTTTTTTTTTTTTCACCACTGTGCAATCTCTTCCTACAGAAAGGCAAAACAGACTCTCCCAAACCCTGGCCCTGGCATGGGGCCTGGGCCCAAGCAGTTATCTGAAGTCCCAGTTCTGAGTAAGAAGACAGAATTGTCCCGGCAGAGGCTGCATGTGACTGTGGCATGCAGACAGCTTCTCAGTGTTGCTGACCTTCTTTGGGAAATAAAGGAAACAGATATATTTTCCCCCTTTCTTGACCCTGGAGTGATGTGTATGTGGGCCCAGAAAGAATTGGGATGCGACTGTTTCTCCACTCAGACAAGCTGAAGGAAAGACAAGATCTGGCCACAGGAAGAACTTTCTAGAAAGTAGCATTTCAGGACAACAGAGGAAAGGCACATCTGACTCGAATCAGGAGGTATGTCCTGAATCTGCCTCCAATGCCAGGACAGTCACCAAGTCACTTGGCCTCTCTGAGAAACCAGTTCAATGGGTGCGCTGTCTGACCTTCAGGGTGTTGGGGCGGAGATTCTCTTGAAGGAGGCTCTCCTTTCTTTCTGTAAAACCCACCTCACTGCTCAGGGCATCAGTCAGCATGGCCTGGTCTTTGTGGACACTCACCATGAGGGCAGGTATTTATCTAGATCCTGCCTTGTTCTATCAAGATCAGAAGCATCTCGTGTGTTCAATAAACGTGTACAATGACTCAATCAATCAATAGGCTAATCGTGTGAAAGTGCTTTGAAAAGAATGAGATGAAAGATACTTTTATCATCAGAACGGTGACCCAGCAAGACTGAATGATACTTTCCACCCACAAAGACTCTCCCAGGAACTCTGGCCTGAGGGGAGGCGGGTTTAACTAGATACTGGGTGATGGCCCCATTGACCTAGAGAGGTGACACCACTCAGCAGGGCATCTTAAAGGGATCCCAATTTCCAAGGCTTTTAAATGAGCCCTGAGGCTCCTTGCAATAAGTTGCAGGTATCTACAGGAGATCCAACCTTTAAAAGGAGCTTTGGTCTAAGTGTCTTCTCACATCCTAACTTTCTCTGGGGTCACTGCCTCCTTCAAGAGAATCTCCGCCCCAACACCCTGAAGGTCAGACAGCACACCCGTTGAACTGGTTTCTCAGAGAGGCCAAGTGACTTGGTGACTCCTCTCAAACCCTTGCATGAGGAGGCTCAATTCCTCCAAAATGCAAAAGTTACAACTGTAGATTCTGCTCTAAGAGGCATAACTCCAAGAACATTGCATGGTAACGGAGTGGTAAGGGAAGACTAAACTGGGAGTGTCTGCATGGAAGATTTGCAAGGAGACAGAACCAGTACAGTGTTGAGCCAGGTCAGTGGGCCACTCTGTCACAGTGGGGCACTGTGAATGGCTTTATAGGTATTGTTCATCAAATTGGGCACCCCCTCTGAGCTCACACATCAGGAAATGAAGCAGCCTGCAGGAGGTTGCAAAGAGATGGAATGGAGCAGGAAGTTTTGTCTCTCCAAAGAAAACTGGTCCCCAAACAACACCCTCCTTCTCCTTCTCAATTCCACTGCTGCCAGAAGTCCTTCAGTCATTTTATCTGGACTAGTTCACCGTGTCTTCAAAATTGAAATGGACAGCATCGCCAGACTCCTGCCACCAACACGGATGGGAATGAATCCAGCACTTTGGGAAGTTAGGAAGGGTTAACTGGGGGAGGAAATGGTGGTTATTGCTATATGGAGCTCTGTGGGTGTGTCTTTGCTTTTGAAAACGAGCATTCATGTCTGTGTTTTCACTGTGTATGTGAACTTGAGTTGCATTACATGTGCATGTATGTATGCATTTGTGCAATTGCACAGAAGATGCACTGTGTGGGGGTTGGGGGGGCTGCTCCCGGTTACAGCTAAGGCTAAGCTCTGTCTCATAGCTTCCTGCCTTCTTACCGCAGCTCAGTCAGAACCCAATCATTACCACCAGCTGGAGACATCATTTGGTGTCATTTAGCTTCGCAAAACTCCTACCAGTAGGAAAACCCAGGAGAGAGTTTTCTTGGAAAGGAACAAAAGTGAGAGAAAAAGAAAATGCAGAGGCATGAGAAGGAGAGAGGAAAGCACAGTTATCTCAGGTGGAGCCAATCCAGAAAAGCATGTGGGGATGATATGGGAGATAAACTGAGGCAGGCCTGGGGGGGTGGGACTTGAGGAAGAGGTTGGCCTTTGTTTGGTTAAAGTAAGGCTCCCAATGATTGTATATATGTCAAATTAAAACTAGAAATACCAAAGAGGAAAATCATGAAGATTTATGTTGTGTTTTGAACCATTTGGAAGACCCACTTCCCTCTTCCCACTTTACACACGTGTTGAAAAAGTCCTCTGGAACCCAGAGGTCAGCGTGCTAAAGGACTTTCCCTCTAAGATACCCAGATTTGGATCTAGGGAGCTCCACTCTCAGCTTTGATGGGGAAGCTCCCTGTATGCATGAAGCTTGAAAGAGGCTGAGGTGGGACACCTAGCCTGACACCCCCTTCCTTCTTCTAGCTCCAAGGACAGTGGCTCAGTTTGAGGACTGGCGAGGTGATTAGGTGAAAAATGGACAGGCAGAACTAGGTGCTGGTCAAAGACTCTCACTGGTGCAGAGGCCCTATGGTTCTCATGGAATCAAGGCTGTGAATAGCACCTTCATTGCTGACTCTAGAAGGCTCTCATATTTTTGTAAATTGTTAGTAGCAGAGCATTCGTAATTGCCTCATTAACTCAGCCTGAACACCAAGATTCCTAAATCCTGACTAGCTAACACTGACTCTTAGAAAAGACATCTCCTTTTCTTGGCAATATCTAACCTCTCTGGAGCACAGTTATAAAACATGGTAGCCCACATGGTCTTTCAATAGAAATCACACACTTACTTCTTTTTTCAATTTCCTAATTATTTTTCATTTAGGCTAACATGAACTACAGTCCTGAATCCAGAAGGGGGAAAGTCATTGAAAATAGAGCAGCAATATAAAGTGTTATGCACGTAATTGATGCACATAAATGTTAAGCAGATGAATGAACAAATATAACTCAAAAGGTAGTCAAGGAAACACATGTGCACATGCGCACACACGTGTATGCATTCCTTGTATATTGTATACTGATACTGCAAGAAGTGAAATGAATATCACACTTGATATTCAAAGTTCTTGATAAACACATGAGTCCCCCCCAACCCAAAGTCACACTGATATCAGAATCCAGGTGTGGGATGCAGGACTCATGAACTAAACACTGTCTAACAAACATTTCAAGAGTCCCTGGGGAACAGTTACATTTTGGACTCTTTGGGTTAGTATCTGGTCCTGTAAGAATGACAGAGGGAGGCTAATAAGACACCAGACCAATAGGCCAGGGGTGTTGGTTTCTATTCTGTAGTGCACTGTGTGTTCTTGGGCAACCAATCACTTCCTTTTATGACTTGAGTGTGGGCTTTTGTAGGAATTGAGAGTCAAACAAGACCGGCCCAAGATCAAGCCACTCAACATCCCAGCCTGGGTTGGGGAGGGAGTCACAAGGCCTCATGCCTAGTCTAATTGAGGACAGTTGATGACAGCAAGGGGTTAAGGAGAGCCAGCTTTCCTTGAGGGTGTGGTCCCTGGTAGGGACCACATGTGATCATGTTTGGTATATGCCCTACACCTGTGCCCATACCAGGAGGCACTAATTGGATTCTGTGGGTTATTTTTTTAAAGAAGTTATGAATGCAGGAAAACACAGGGGTGATCAGAAGTTGGATGGGAGGGAGTGGAGGGAATGAGAGGTAAGATATAATCAACATACATTGTATCTATGTATGAAATTCTCAAGGAATAAATCAAAACTACATTAAAAACCATCAGAGTCCAGTGAGTTGTCGCCTGTCACAAACCACATGTTTCCATCCTCAGAGAGCGGGGAGAGAAACACAGTGAGTTCAACATCATCTTGAAGATGCCCTTGAGATGATGAGGCCCTTCCTTCCAGGCTGTCAACCTCACCTGCCAACATAGAGGAGGAGGTAAGAGCCAACAGGTGCCTGGATACAGGTCAGCACAGCTGTGTCGCCTACAAAGCCTCCTGGAAGAGTGGGAGGACCAAGACCTACACTGGGGCTTCTTGACCCCGCTGGTAGTCACCCAGGTCTCCTGGAAATGGCATGGAAGGGAAGCTTTAAATCAACGTGCGGATTATAGTCATTCTGTTTGCCTTTTTCCGCAGTAGATCCGATGATTTAAATTAGGTCTCGATTCTTGTTTAAATTATAGTTTACTGTTCTGCACCCCGCTCAGAAGTGAATTACCTTAAGCAGCGGTATTAATAACATGGTTATAATTAAGCCTCATTACTGCAGGCAGTTTGCTGAAACAAATTGCTTCTTCATTATTATTATAGCACCTTTGGTAAAAAGACATTTCCCCAGAATGCGACCTTGATGCTTTATATAGTAAAAGCCAAGATATGATAGAGATGTAAGGACGCATTAGCATCCTTTGCCTTCTCTATCCGGCTCATTAGGAGGAAAGGAACGCGAGACAAATCCAAACAGCCTTGATGACAATTTTAATCTGTACGAAATGGATAATGAATCGTTTTGAACTTTCTGCGACATTTTTGTAATGGTGTTTTATTTATATGACGCTACTACTAAAATGAATAAATAAAAAAAGAAGAAAGAAAAAAAGAAAAAAAATAAACAAGCTGAGGAGCAGACTTATGAAAAGCCAGGGCAGTCTCAGCAGACAGCCAATGGCGTTGAACTTCAGCTTGTTATCATCAATTGGTTTGAGAGTTTCTGGCCCAGAGCCTGTTACTTGGAAGGATAGAGAAGGGAACTGGCCTGTCTGTTTATTCTAATTCGTCTGCCTTCCTCTGGCGGCCAGGCCTGGGAAAGGAAGCGGCCTGCAAGGATGACCTAGAAACTTTGCAAACTAAGTTTAAAAGGAATGTGAACATCTGAGATTCGTGGAGCCCCGGAACATTCATTTTTAATGTCCACTGAGGCCCTGGAAGCTTTGGCATTGTGCCATAACCCCTCACCCCCCTCACCCTCCCTGCATCTGTCCCATCCCTCCCACTCCTCATCCTCCTGAGTGCTGAGAGGAAAACACTTCTTTGTAGACTAGGCAACTTGGCTTGGTCATTTCCTGTTTTGCTTATTAATTACTCTTTTTGATGATAATTAAGACTCTGAAAACTAATTTCGTTTGGTGATTTACACCCTTTTTGTAATTAGATGTGGTGATTATAACAGAAGCCTGCCATAGCCATATTTTCTTAGAAAGAGTCAGGACAGAAACTCATACAGGCAGACATTTTACACATGGGACTCTCCCTCAGGGAGAGCAGTCTTCCCTGGTAGCCAAGCTTCCTCTTGCTGGCTCAACCTGTGGCTCCACCTGAGTGCTTTCAGGGAAGAGCTGGGCTGAGGCTCCGCTGCCTCCAGGGAGTGATTCCAACAGACTCTGATCTATCTCTCCCGACTCCAGCTGGAGATGATGCAGTCAGTCCTGCCATAATGATACTCTCTAATGCTGTTCATGTTTCTGTCACTAGCTCGGCCACAAGCAAAACATATGGCACAATCAGTAGAATAAATCATCGCCCTCTCCCTGACCCCACCCCAGGAAAAGAGCAGCCCTCGCAAACCAGCTGCCCACCCGGAACCCAGGACCCAACTTCTGGGGCCATATGTCCTTGTCCCTCCGCAGCAATGACACTGCACCTGACCTACCGCATCCCAAGAACGTGAAATTCTGAGTGAGGACTTCTGGGGTCCATACTCACCTGGCTCTGCTGGTCCCTAGCTGTGTGGTGTTAAATAAGTGCCTTGATGGTTCTTACCGTCCTAACCCATAGCTGTGCTAACGGCACAAAGATTAAATCAGGAAATGTATCCAAAGCGCTCAGCAGAACGCCGGGAACACTGTAAATCTCACCAAGTGGGAGTTATTACTGTCCCTCTTGCATGCTCTTTCAGCTTTTTCTAGGGAGGTGGCTCTTACACTATGCACTAGATGAGAACTCAGCCTTCAGGACGCCTGGGGAAAGGTCAACGGGCCAGTTAGGGGACTCTCTTTATGACATAAAAAGCTCCCAAGAATAGCTGGCAAATTTGGAACAAGCCTCCGGGCCTGGAGCCCTATATCCTCAGTGGCAGAGCTGCTGAGCTCAGCTAGGCAAATGAGTGATGACGAGGAAGAGGCCTCCAGATTCTGCCTGCTTCTCTACTACCTGCCCTTCTCTACCCTTCCCTACTTTTCCCTCCCCTTCCCTACCTTTCTCTACCCTTCCCTACCCTTCCCTGGTGACCAGTGCTATGGGGTTCATTACCACTTGCCTCCATCAAGGGCCTCTGCTCTTTTATTTGTTCTTGCTTTAAATCTAGCTGAGAGCTGAGCACAGAGAGGACATAAGGATTTTCATGTAATTGTCTGTGTGAGGAGGTGCACTCATGTGTGTTCTTGAGCATGCAGAAGCCAGAAGTCAACTTCAGGTGTTGATCCTCAGGAACTCTCTACCTTGCTTCTTTAAGATAGAGTCTCACCAGAACCTGGGACTGGGGGATTAGGCTAGACTGGCTGGCCAGTGAACTTCAGGAATCCTCCTGTCTCATCCTACCCAGCCTTTTACATGGCATGTGTGCTGGAGATGAAACTCGGATCCTCAAGCTTGCATGGTGAGCATTTTACCAACTGAGTCATCTTCCCAGCCCTGCCATGTCATTCCTAACCTTAAACAGCTTGCAACCCTGCGGGACTGCTCTCGTGCATGGGAGACATCCTCCCATGTTCTCTTCATGAACTGTTGTACATTTGGATGGTCAGAATGGAAATCTCAGACTGGACAAGTCAATTGTCCAAGGTGACCTAGTACCACATCAATGGAGCTAGAATCTGGACCCGGATCTGTAGGTGCAGTATGTCTCCCATGAGACTTTTAGTCAGGAAGTACAAAGATCCAGAAATGTTCAATGAGCTCAGGATGGCTTCTCAGAAGCAGCATGCAAGTAAGATGCCCAAGGGCAAAGAGGATAACCAGGTGCAGAGAAGGTCACGTGCCTATGAGTTGGGCAGGGTCTGGCATGTTCGACAAATGGAGGAGTCAGTGTGACAGCAGCAGCCCAACGTACTTGGAGTGACATCACAAGAAAGGAGACTGATTGACTGAAAGGTTGAAAAGCTACAACAAAGGGTCTAAGATTATTCAGCATGGCTTTGAAGGATGCCAAAGGGTGGAGAAAACGCTAGGGACTCCACTTACATTTCTGGAAGGTTCTGTGACAGCAGGGAGGATTGAGAGTAGAGCAGATGTGGGAAGGTCACACACTTCAGGATAATCCAGTGGCCTCAGCAGGGGTTAAACGGTCCCCTTGGAACTCCAGGTGGAGGCAAGGACTAGTGACTGTATGTTCTCAGTTATGTCTCTGAGCTCAGCCTGCTTGGACCATGAGGAGATTTTCCTTCCTCTCCCCTGGTCCTTTCAGACTTGATCTTGACAACCACCACCTTCTGTTCTTCTTCCCATGTGACTTCCTCTTATTGGACCTGCCTCAGCATCCCTCTGGGACCCTGCCAGAGGCCTTTGGAAAGGGCAGCCCAGTATCTTCTTCTACCTAATCACAGTCTGAATGCTGAAGTCCTCAATGCCACCTCTGTGGCAGCTGGACATTGGAACCTGATCCTCAGGGGTCCCCCACTGTCTTCTGTCTTTCTTCCTCCTTGCCACAGTCCTGACCCCCTGGCACTCTTGGTCCTAGAGTATTTGGATGTTGGAGCCACCACAGCATGCTTCTCCTGCAAGGGCCTGGGTGGCATTTGAGGCAAAAAGTCACAAAGCTAAGGACTGAATTTTCGAGGCCCCTCATTCTCTTGTCATTTCCCTACTGGGCTCAGGATGGTGAGTCCAATTGAATAATGGCAAGTGTGCAATTAGATCAAAGGTCACTGCAGATAAAGAACTTGGCCATGTGCATGAAGAGATGGACTAGGCAGGGCCTCTTGGAACCTTTCCCTCAGGTATTTAACCGCTTGTGGGCTGAGCTGCAGGGAAACGCAGAATATGTTCCTTACAGGTTGCAGAAAGTCTCTTGCAGTAAAGAGCCAAGTCTAACAACTCTGTCACTCCATACATGACCTAGCAGCCACTAAAGAAAGGCACACAGTACCACCCAAGGGAGAGAGCTAAGCAGAGGACAGGAGCCTGGGAGCGCAACACAATGTCTTTGGTTATTCTGGGGCTGATTTTCCAGTTAGCAGAAATTCCTATTCCTTCATGTCTTATGGCAGATCTGTGGTATGAACATGCTATGGAGAAGGCAATGAAAGGGCCAGCGCTGAACTAAGTTGTGTAGCAGGCAGCTGTGGTCCCTGGTAGGGACCAGGAAGGCTGTAGAAAATGATAGAAACTTGAAGATAGCTTTCCAAAGTTGCCCTAATTGCAAGCAGTGCTGGTATTAAATATATAATGAAATATTGTTTAATATATTTTATTGCATTTCTGTTATATAAGGCTTCATAACACCTCACTTGCTTTTTTGGGAGTGGGGGACAATCAGCCCTTTGTATTTGTGGATTTCCATATGCATTTCAACTGACTGCAGACGAAAAATATTTTTTAAAATGCATCTGTATTGAACAACACAGACTTTTTTCTTATACAAGTCCCTAAATAATACAACATACCAAAAATCTACATACTATTTAATTATATTAGGCATCATAAATAATTTAGACATCAAACCATTCAAGAGGATGTATGCAGGTTATAAATGCCATTTTATCAGATACCATTTTATAAAAAGGATAGTTTGAGTATGAAAGGCCCTCTATAGGCTTGTGTTGAATACTTAGTCCCCAGTTGGTAGCTCTATTTTGGAAGGTGATAGAATGGCTGAAGGTGGGGCCTAGTTGGAGGAAGTGGGTCACAGAGGGCTGTACCTTGTATTTGCTCCTTCCTATTACTGCTCTTTTCTACTTCCTGTCTGTTGTATCCTTCCTGCCATGATGCACTGAAGCTATGAAACCAAGTGCAACATACATGTTTCCTTCCTTGTGTTGTTTCTGTCCCACACTGTGTCATAGTGACATGAAGGTCTAATTCAAGGGAGTTGATTTCTATGGATATGGCATCCAGGAGTGGTCCCGTAACCTCCTCGATGATGATGGTTAATCTTCATGGTCAAGTTGACTTCACTGGGCATCCAGGAATGGCCCCGTAACCTCTTTGATGATGATGGTTAATCTTCATGGTCAAGTTGACTAGATTTAAAGTCACGTAGGATGGAGAAGCACCTTCAGGAGGATTATCTGAGAGGAAGGACTCTTCCTGAGTGTTTATGGAACCATCATATGGGGATCTGGATGAAGTAAGAAGGGGCTAGGGACAGATCCAGCTGAACAGCAGCCTCTGTTCTCACTTTCTCTTTCTCTTCCCTCCATTGCCATGTGAGCCACTCTGTCTTGTTACACCCTCAGCCATAATGGACTGATGTCTCTGATACATCTCACACCAAGAACCATATTCTTCCTCATTTAAATAATTCTTTGAGGTGTATTATGAAAGTAACTAACATAGCAGTGAATTCCGAGGGCGACTATTTATTTGTGGCTAACTTGCTCCCTGGACTCTGAGCTTATAAAGATCAGAAATTAACATATTCATCTTTGTTACTGTGACATGGCAAGATGGTGCAGAGTTTCCTCCATCATCATTCTTGCTGAGCCCAGATCAGATTTAACTAGAATTTGATCTCTCTGATGAAGAATCCATGGAAAATTGTCCAATTCTGTGCTAGGAACCTGAGGTCAAGATGCCCCAACTAACTTATCTTTGCTTCTACAAGCTGCCTGCTTGGGCAGAACTCCCTCCAGCTAATAGCTTATTGTAGCTTCTGTTAAACTGCTTGAAGTTTAACAAAGCGCTCCTTGAAGTTGCTGAACAAGGTACCAGGACATGGTTTTTGCCTTCAAAACCCCCATGTGCTGGACACTCGGGGCTACACTGGAGTCCCCTAATACCTAAGAGTTGTCCCAGCAGCTAAAATAAAGACTTTCAATTGACTCTAACTGTGTCCAAGCAGACATCTCTGGTAGACTCCCCATAACAATCCTAAAAGCTTGGTGGTGACAGAGATAGTCAGTTTCCAGTTACAGTTTATTGAATTAATCACTAGGTAGAAAGAACGGGGGGACAACATAGTGACATTGTGTGCACACATTCTGCACCAGATAGCAAGTAGGCTTTTATTACTCAGTCCTTAACTACACTTGATATCAAATGGCTGTCCTCAGTGGAAGTTAAGGCCCAAGAAGTTTAAGATGTTAGTATACATACAGGTATTTGAACTGGTATCCGTTTGGTTCTAAAGTTCATATTTTAGTTATCTACCCAGACAGAAACTATAACGTAAGCTTCTCTGGCTCCATTTTTTTCATACTTATGTAATGATTGCTGCTTATGATTCATACCTCCCAGCCCTCAGTCCATATGTTGCCCCACTCTGGTATTTCAGGGTGCCTTGTGACCCCCCTCCCAAAAGTATGTCAAACCCCAATCCAGGATTTTGTCCAGGTAGAGTCACCCAATCCAGACAGAGTCCACAGAAGCAGCTCTGGAGAAAGAGGCAAAGAGAGAGGGCTTTGTTGACCTGTGACATTGTTCCATCCTTCTCAGCCTTTTCCTGATGCACAGAGCAGAAAGCCAGGAAGTTGTCTTCCTCAGACTTTGGTCTAGCCTGTGCCTTTGAAAGAGTCTATCAATGAGAGGTTGCAGACCCAGAGTCCAAAGGTAGGAACATAGAAAAACTTGGGATTTTCCAGACACATGCAGCTTTGCATGCATCTGACTTTCTCTAAATCTGCTCACCTGGATGCTCCAGGCACCTGAGACCATGAGTGACAGACCTGCAAGATCTCTGCATTCAAGATCTCCTGGAGGCCAGCCTCTGCCTTCTGGAATTTGCTATCTCAGCTTTTTTTTTTTTAAGTTTAACTCCCTACCTTGAATTAATTTCTTCCTCTATTTTCCAAAACTAGTTTCTGGCCTCCTGATCCAGCACTGGTGATGTGTGCAGGGATACTCACCAGGACTAACAGTGCTATGGTAGCATTGGAGGCCCCACTAAGGGAAAGCTATTTCCTTCTGGTCAAGAGAATGGTGTCTTCCTCTGGCCTGAATGGACACCTAACATGCCAAGCTACAGAGAGTGTAAGAGTGAATCTAGCTGGACCTGTCAATCACCTGGCTAAGAGACCACGCCTCAGAAAAGTGTATTCACCTGATGGGAGGAATAATTATTCCCCTAATAAGATGACGTGCTTTTCCTTCTTGAGTTTCTGCTCTTTCTGCAGTTGCTATGGAACTGCCATGAGGCTCTGTAAGTACTGCCTGTCTTTCTGATTCCTTGCCCAAAAAAGTGTAACTTTCCCTTTCCCCTTTTTCTTCTTTCCTGTCTCTTTTCGGTGACCTCCAGAATCTAAGTATGTTTTCCTTGGTACTTTGGACTTTTGCTCTTTCTCTAAAGCTACTTCCTTTTTGCCCTGTGGCTGCTTGCCTAACCTCCAGGCCTAACCCAAAAGGCATGGCTTTCCCTTTTTCTTTTACATCTCCCTCTTCCGGGAAGTTGTTGAGGCTATCGGTTTCCTGCCTATACTTGAGCTTTCTTCTGAGTCCATTACTCAGATAGGAGATTCAAATTTCCCCAGTTGGAGGGAGGGGTGCTTCCCAAAGTTTCCAGTAGCCATGGTTACTGGCTCTGCTAGTTGTATTCCAAGTAGCCTCAAGATGAAGCCTCAGGAGAACCGGATGGAAATGAAGTGGGACTTGGTAGCCTCATCTGAACCTAAAATCTAGCTTGCCTAAGGCCAGTGCTAGCCCAGGCAGGCTTCTGGATGGGAGAGTTGATTAAGTTCTCCTTTGTAATTATACCCATTCCTTGAATTTGATTAGAGGTAGCAGCAACATCTTTGTCCTTCAAGAGTCTCTTCAGTTCCAGCTGAGAATTGTTGTCAGAGCCTCTCCCCGGACCTCAGCCATCCAAACCCTTTCCAAATTCCAAAGACCCGGTAATAATTGTTCTTTACCTAAAAATCGGCAGCCTTTTTAGCCCCCACTTTGCCTGCCTCCCCTTTTTCTGGGTGTGATTCTTCCTTCCAAATCAGGCTAGAAGAAAGACCTTTTGCTTATATAACATGAATCCAAATGCAGTACATTTTTTTTCCTCTCCTTGCCATTGGGGAAAAAAAAAAACTTTCCCTACTCAATACCTGACCCTGCCCACTTACCCCCACCCCCTAGGTGGTATTTTAAGATTCTACAATTAGATATTCATAGTTTTGTGCATTAATATAGAACCTCTGGCCACCATTAAAATGCAAATCCCTTGGGAGAGGGAACACAATAAGGCTTAGCAGTCAGCACAGCTAATGGAAAGGACAAGGTTGCCAGACACAGATAATGAAAGTGAGACTCCCATCTCTGCTGGTGACCTCAAGCTAATTTCTCTTTGCCTCAGTTTCTTTGTTGGAACGGAGACTATGGGCCTCTCTTTCCTCATAGAATCTTCATGAGCCTTGGTAAAGGAGCATATTTGCCCACTGTGAGTTCCTACTTTATCTTAGAAAGCCATAGTTATTGATTAAAAGCTTATTGGAGTTTGGATACCATTATTGGAGTTTACATACATTGTACATTTTCAGCTTTCCAGATCCCTATCCAAACAGTGCTATGATTGTCTATGACAGGGCTCAGGACATGCTACCCTAGGCATCTATGTAAACAACAGCCAGAATTTCCCCCTGACTTTCCACCCACCCCCACCTTTCTCTATTGATGGAAGGATAAAACCTAGAAAATTATCTGGCCTCAAAGTAGGTCAGAAACCGTCATGTCCACCAAATAGTAAAAGGAAGAGTTGTCATCTGTAAGACAGAGAGATGCAGAAAGACTCTGGGCAGGGCTTGCTAAGTTTACTACCCCATGTCCAGGCTTCCCACCGCTCAAAGGCCGGTACTCCTTAGATGAGACCTCATGGAAAGGAATTGGGCTTATTCAAGGTTCAGCAAGCATGAGACAACAGAGGGGCTCTCTGCTCGTAGGTCCATGCAAAGAGCTTCTGCCAAGTAGGAAAGGGAAACCCAGGCAGGAAGGCCCTATGATGTGGGGCTGTCTTTATTATCAGGGCATTAAATTTCTTTTTACTGTTCTTTTGTTATTCTGATTGAATATTACAACGGGTTTCTAACTCCTGAAGAGAAAGAGTTCCTTTAGTGCCTATTCAACTTCTAGGTAAGTTAAGCCTCATGTTAACACACTTACTTTGTTTCTGTTGAAAGAACTGAAAGATTAGGAGAGTTTTATAAAGGCCATCCGATTTCTAGAAACCTAAGAGGAGTTATTCAGTAACATCTTAGGGGGCAGAGCTCTCTTTAAAATGTGTACTGCTCTGTCAAAGGACTGGGGAAGGATAAACACCTCACCTTCTGTCCTCCCCTAAGAGGAAGAGATGTATCATTAGAACACTCCCTCTGTCCAATCATACTTCTGCACTTCCCCACCAAACAGCATACAAATAAGTTTCTTTCTATCTTTGAGTCTTCATTTCTTGAAGGTTCCATGTATATGACGCGCCTATTAATAAAACAAATTTGTAGGTTTTTCTCTTGTTAATCTGTCTTCATTTCAGGATCCTCTGCCTTGATCCTGGAAGCCATTTCCTGTCCTCACCTTCTGCCTGTGCAAATGAGGACACTGTAACACAGAAAGGTCATTGCTGTACCAAAAGGGAAAGTCAGTACTGGCCTCCAAGTGGCCTGATATCCAAACCTGTACTCCTAAAGGTATCTTGGCCAAATATTTCATAGAAACATTTTTGTGTACTTTAGAATTAAAAAAATAAAAGTGGTCCCTAGGAACTAAGAAGGTGGGATTTTGCTAATGGGATCAGGTGATGCAAGGTTGGTCAAGAAGATAAACTGCCCCAGGGCAGCCTCCTGCCTCCTGTCCCTGCTTGGCTCAATCCAATGGTTTTCTCTTCTCTTCCTCTCTTCCTCCTCATCATGCTCTTCTTTCTTTTTAGCTAAACTAACTAGAAGTTTATTGAGTAACTTTTGTCATAGATTTCTGTGGGAGACATATACATAGCCAAATAAAAGTTAACAAGAAGAACTTTCTAGAAGAATGTATACCATACATGTTCAGTAGTTGCAACCGTATGCTATGTCTGAAATCGCTCAGACATTTCATAAAGTTACATATTAAATACATGGACACTTTTCTGCACTTTTACCTGACATGAGTGTCTTAGTTAATGTTCTGCTGCTTCAACAAAACACCATGACCAAAGAACAAGTTGGGGAGGAAAGGGTTTATTCGGCTTACACTTCCATGTCACTGTTCATCATCAAATGAAACCAGGACAGGAACTCAAACAGGGCAGGAACTTGGAAGCAGGAGCTGATGCAGAGACTGTGAAGGAATGCTGCTTACTGGCTTGCTCCTCTTGGCTTGTTCAGCCTGCTCTCTTATAGAACCCAGAATAGTGGGCTGAACCTGCCCCCATCAATCATCAACTAAGAAAATGCCTTACAGGTTTGTCTACAACAACGAGGCTTTTTCTCAGATGACATTCCCTCTTCTCAGCCTAAGTCAAGTTGACATAAAACTATTCAGCACAGTGAGGGACAAACTTCAGAGCAGACAGAGCCATGTGAGAGGAAGGAAGGAGGCATGGGCTGCTGGCAGTGCTTGATTTCTGCCATACTCCGACCAGCTTTCCCAAGAGTGGCAAGGCAAACCCAGGGGCCGGAGAGGAGGCTGCTCCCTTCAGCTCATTTCTGGACCCATAATGGTTTCCAGCCTCTTCATTTATATGCATAATTGGCAGTTCCTTAACAGCTCATTAGGAAAGTAGAGCTTTTTGTGACCAAGAAAAGGGGAACAAATCCCTGGGGGTGGAGATGTCCTTGAGGACCTGTTTAAAAGTCTTGCAAAGATAGGACTAAGTCTCAGGGACTGAGAGCTCCGAGAAGCTCAATAAATAATTGCTGGCCCTGCCTCACCGGGTAACAATTCCCACTGAGGTCAGAGTGTGCACCTGTCATGGGTTGGGACAAACAGGCATAGGGCACTGGCTAGTGCAGGGCCACACAGACCTGGACACTCAGAGAGGTCAGCCTGAGTCCCCTGGGCATCCGAAGATGGTAGTTGACCCTGCATGGTGTCTAGAATCTCATGCCGAAGAAACGTTTTTGTGGAAACTGCATGCACTCGGTGAGCATCTAATAAACTCTGTTTATTACCCTGGTTTCACATACCAAGTTGTTCTAATCCTCACAGTAGAATTCAACTACATTAACCCTCTGCATTGCTTTTATAAAAACAAAGTTTATAGCACAAAAAGATCAACTAACATGTTGAAAGTCCAACAGGCCCTGGAGCCAGATCTCACTAGTTCAGCAAAGTCCTTCCCCTACCTGCACAGCTGTACAATGAAACCCAAGAGCAATGTGTTAAGTATGAGAAGATACATGGACTGCAAATGCCACAGGAACAAAGGGGAGGTAGAGGCTGCTTTATGCTGGGGAAGCCAGGGCAGGCTTCCTGCAAGAAGCCATCATTTGAACCAGATTCCAAAGAAGGAATAGAATTATCCAGAAAGACAAACAAAGGAAACAGGGACAGGCTGGGGTCAGGGTGAAGAGCGAGGCAACAGTGGATCCCTAACGGGAAGTCTCACGATCTTCTGGAGGGCAGTTAGTGACAGAGCCATGCACGAGAACAGTGGCATGTGGGTAGGCGAGAGAACGGAAGACTAGGGAAGGACAGCAGGTCCCAGCCTCTGAGAAGTGGAAGCTACAAAGATGGTCACGGAAAAAAAAATGTTTCAGGAGGATGGTGTATGGCAAGGAGGGCTGCTTGTTCATCCTGGCCACCCGGCTAGTTTAGCCCTGAAATAACCACACAGAAACTGTATTAATTAAATCACTGCTTGGCCCCCATTAGCCCTAGTTTCTTAGTGGCTAATTCTTACATCTTAATTTAACCCATTTTTATTAATCTGTGTATCGCCACGTGGCAGTGGCTTTACCAGGTAAAATTCCCAGTGTCTGTCTCTGAAAGATCCATGGCATATCTCCGACTCTGCTTTCTTCCTCCCAGAATTCAGTTCCATCTTCCCTGCCTATCAGGCCAAGGCAGTTTCTTTATTCATTAACCAATACAAGCAACACATAGAAAGAAGGACCTACTACACCAATGGTATCTATCCAGGAGAGGTATAATTGTACTTGAGATCTGGGTAGCATGATCAGGCCTAGGGCTGGGCTTGGGATTGGCTCTGGGTTTCAGGGAAGCCAGTTTATTCCCTGGGTTATGTTTCTTTCTGCAACTGTAACACACATCAGAAAAAGGTTATAAAGATAAAAAGGTTAATTTGAGCTTCCGTGATTGATTGGATCCATTGCTTTGGGCTGAAGACCAGGAAACCTAAGATAGTGTGAGCATGAGGCAACGAAAAGCCATTCACTTCACCATCAGGGAGCCGAAAACAAAGAGGGACAGAGCCTATCAACCCCTTCAAGGGTACACTCTAAATCACCCCAAAACACCTTCTCTAGAACCCACCTCTTAAAAAATAACAATGCAGTGCAGGATTGACAGAAGACGGAACATATAAAAATAATAGCACAGAAAGAGCAAGGAGAGGGGATGTGGCTCAGCTGGGGGAGGGCTTGCTCAGTGTGTACAAAGTCCAGAGTTTAGTTCTCAGCACCAAATAAACCCAGTGTGCTCTCACTTGCCCGTGAGCCCAGCACTTGAGAGGTAGAAACAGAGGAATTAGAAGTTCAAGATCATCTTCAGCTGTATAATAAATTCAAGGTCATCCTGGACTACCAGAGTCCCTGTTTTCTAAAATAAAAATGTGAGAGAGAAATGAAAATATTCTATTGTTAGCATTATTGGTATAACATTTCTTAAAAGTAAACTATGATAAGTAAAGGTGTTACAAGATCTTAACATGGGAGCTGGAGAGATGGCAGAGCAGTAAAGAGTACTAGCTGCTCTTCCAGAGGATCAGCGTTCAATTCTCAGTACCAACATTGTTGATTTACAACCATTTATAACTCCAGTTCTAGGGTATATAATGCCCTCTTCTGGCCTCTGCAGACACCTGGCATACACACGTTGCATAGACATAAATGTAGGCAAAATATCTATGCACACAAGATAAAATAGTTTATTAAAAATCTTAACATAAGCAGTAACAAAGTTTCTGCTCATGAGGTAGGAAAAATTTGAATAATTAAGAAAAATCAAGACTATAGACTACAGAAAATGAACATAACCACAGAAACCTGTGAAATTTTAACAAAATATCTCATTTTCATATTACTAGATCTCAAGAAATAGTGAAGGAAAGCAAGAATAAACACTCCAAGGAATAATGACTGAAAACATTCAGTGCTTGTCCAGAGACATAAACCTACATACTGGAACTGCTACAATCCCAAACAAGATAAATCTAATCACACCTTCACCACCACATGTAGTGACTAAACTGAAGGCTACAGACAGACAAGAACAATGTCTCACTTGTTATGCAATAATCATTGTACACTGTACAAATTTATCACTCAAATTGGCTTAATTCAATGGTGATTGGCCAGTAGCCAGGCAGGAAGTATAGGTGGGGCAACTGAACTAAGGAAGGAGAAGGATGGAGTCATGAGTTGCCAGCAGTCACAGAGGGAACAGGAGATGAATGTGTCATGCTAATAAAGATATCATCACATGGCAGAGCATAAATAAGGAATATTGATTAACTTAAAATGTAAAAGCTAGTACGCCTGAGGTATTAGCCAAGCATTTATAATTAGTATAAAACTCAGAGTGGTTATCTGGGAACAGGTGGTTGAGACAAGAAACTTTCTTTTACATATGATGCCCCAATATGTGGCCAAAGTTTCCACATAAAACCTGACAAAGATTAAAAAGGGATTCCAGACAAACAAGAACAGAGTTAAGGATGGTTTCTTGGAAGCTGCATTTTCTCCTGTGAGCTCTGTTTGCTAGCAGTGAGCAGAGGTGCAGCTCTGCTAAGAGACTGCTTTCTGGCTTGGTGCTAGCAGCAAAAATGGGCAGATCTTTTAAGAGTTCCTGCTGTCAAACACTTACATGAAGTTTATGAACAGCTGGTGGCATGCTACTCAGTGGTGGCATGGACCTAAAAACATCCCAGAGTTGGAGCAGTAAACATGACTTTCAGAGCTGGCAGTAAACATACCTCCACCATGAGACCAGACTCTCAGGGAGCTGATGGGGAGGAGCCAGCACCAGCACACCACGATCTAAGTTACACAGCAGTTTTTTGTTTGCTTGTTTGTCTGTTTTTGTTGCGTTTTTTTTTCTCACACAGACAGAGAAAGTTACAGATATGCAGTAAGGACAGATTCAGACAAAGAAAACCTCATGTAGACTTGGGAGAGAAAAAAAAGGATAGAGAAAGTCTTTTAAAAAGGAATGGAGTAATAAAAATATAATAGTCACATAAAGCTGGGAAACAGAGTCTGGATTGTGTATATTATGTGCTGTCTTTAAAATTTTTTGCTGCTAAGAGACCTTGGATTATGAAAACAGCTATATTAAACCAAGCTATATATTTTGACATTATCTTGACTTCAAAATTTAAGTCAAAATATATGTTACTTTGGGGGAGAAGTTATGCTTTTGTTTCCACAGGAAATGAGAGGCTATGGATTCATTCTGGGATAAGGAAAATCAGGTTTGATTGAGGAAGATCACCTGAAAAATCTGGCTTCAAGCATAAAGAAATAAACCTAAAAGAACTACAAGGCATATGGTGTATATTTTACCTTCTCTAACATAAAACAAAAAAAATCATCTTTGTATGACTTGTATACAATACACAATCTATACTTGTACTAATACAGATAGATATATGTTACCTTTAAAAGTTCATATATTTTCAGAGCAAAGGGACCAGTCACCAAGGAAAACAATGGTCCAGGTGATCCAATATCCAGAACTGCTTCCAAGCAGCTGACTGAGATGATCTAGCCTCACAGAATACTACAGCCAAGACTTGGCAATTATACTAAATTTTCTCCAGGTCCAAGAATTACCAGTGCCCCCAATCAACAAGAAGTAGTCTAGAGAACTATGACCACATTTCCAAAAGACTGGTTGTGGATATTTATTGTTCTTTAAGGAGGATTGGTTACAAATTTGTTACTAGTCACAGTAAAGAAGTAGGCTAAACAAAAGAGTTAAATTCAGAGATCTCTTTCTAAAAGAAGAAAGGGAGATATGATATAGAAATGATAGGACAAAGGGTAGATTGTTGAATCTACTTTAAGTGAAAAAACAACTATTAATCTTACATATTTTACATTAGTATGGATTTTGGTTTATTGATACAAATTTAAAGTTAATTTTGTTATATTTTTTGTATATTTCTACTCTAGTTTAGGGGATTATGTTCATGCAGCTCATTTAAAATGTAGTATATAATTAAGCAATACAGATTTATAGTCATCTATAATAGCAAACTTATGGTCATGTTAGGTTTTCAAGGTCATACAGAGATATATTTCAGATAGATAGGCAATTCATCAAACACTTCAAAGACCTGAAGAACATGGTATTTAAAACATTTTAAGAACTTAGACTTTTCTTAACAGTGAGACACATCTGCTCCTGGCAGCACCAATTACTTTAAAGAGGATGATGGGCATCAAAGAAACTCCATATAGAGTTTGTTTTCTTTATGGTAAAAGCTAGCCATGTGGGCAAAGAATTGCTAAAAGTTACTGTCCAATCTGGACCAGCAGGACACAAGAAAGGCCACTGCTTAACATTGCCAAGACAAGGTAGGACAGTTCTTCAAAATTCTCTTTTTCACAGGAAAGTCTGTCAGATATGCTAGGCCTGTGGCCAGAGTTGGAGGTCCCAACATTCAGAGGAATTTTGGGTGCCTTCCAGGCAGCGTGATGTCTCTGTCATTAGGTAACATTTCACACTTCTGGTGTCTTTGATGGAGTTGAAGACTAGATAGTTACAGTTTTCTTTATTTATGATGAAAGATAAATTAGGTACAAAACTTTGGACTCACAAAGATAAGATAGATAATAGAGTATTTTCTCTAATTCTGTCAAATACAAATATTGTAACTATCATTCTTACTTGATAACTGTTTTTTGTTGTATATAATCTTACTATGCTAAAATTAAAACTTTCCTTTATAATTAGACAAAAAGGGGTAAATGCTGTGGAATAAACCTCTTGTACAATGTAAAGATTTGTCACTCAAATTGGTTAATAAAAAGCTGATTGGCCAGTAGCCAGACAGGAAGTATAGGTGGGGCAACCAAACTAACAATGATAGGAAAGAAAAGGGTGGAGTCAGGAATGGGCAGCAGATGCAGAGGGAGCATGAGATGGAAGTATCATGTTAATAAAAGTACTGCCGCATGGCAGAGTATAAATAAGAAATATGGGTTAACTTAAAATTTAAGAGCTAGTTAATAATAAGCCTGAGCTATTGACTGAGCATTTACAATTAATATAAGACTCAGAGTGGTTAAGAATAGTTATTTGAGAACAAGTGGTAAGTAAAGAAACTTCCTTTTAGACTCACTTGTGATGGAGAAATAGCTCATTATAGTAAAATTCTCAGTGATTGCCATGGAGACCCATAGGAAGTCACACAGTATTTTCCAGGTGCTGATCCCCAAAATCTGTTGCCTGAGACTCCATATCTGACAAAACTGCCTATCATGGATAAGAAGAAAAACGTTCTCTGAACAAAAATATGTCACCAGATATCTAACCTAAAAGACTGGCTAAAGGAGTCTCAAATTAGAAGGGAAGTGATAGAAGGAAGATAATTTGGAACTTCCGGAAGAACTGAGGAAGCAGATTGCAGGCAAATGCAGATGGTGTACTTTCTGTTGAGTGCTCTGAGCTCTGTGTAACAGTTGAAGCAGCAGTGGTAAAATTGCCTGCTGTTTTTCTAAGAGCATGTGGAAGATGTCTTTAAGAAACATACTTTACAAACCAAGGAAGGTAAAGAGATATAGAAAGAGCTAACTTCTCTATGTTGAAGGGGTTGGGAGGATGTGGTCATAGTGGAATGTGACATGGTGTGTACACAAAGTATGGTGTGTAGAAAATTAGCTAGAAAAGCTAGACAAAAAAATATACTCACAACATTAATAACCAAAGTAGGTTTCTTTTAAAACTCAGTTGAAATTAGGAAAATAAACACAGTAGAAAAAAAAATAAGATTGGGGGTTAGTGAGATGGCTCATGAGTAAAAACACTTGGCACTTACCTCATAAGCCTGACAACCTGAGTTCAATCCCTGGAATCCACATAAAAATTGAAGAAGAGAATGAACTCCACAAAGTTGTCTTCTGACCTTCACATGTGTGTCATGGAATACACACACATCATAGACAAATATCTACAAAATAAGATTAGACAGAGAGCATAAATCAAATAATAGATGAATCCTTGATATAGCAATAATCACATTAACTATAAATGATACAAAACTACAAATTAAAAAGAGGATTTAAATGCATGACTTAAATACATGCTGCTTTCAAGTAACTAACTTTAATAATATAAAGCATCTGAAAGCAAGAGAATTAAAATTACATATGAGCAAAATTATACTACAAATGTTACACTTCAGAACAAAAAAATATTACTGGAGAAAGAAAAGTGTATTATATAGTAATATTAGGATTAATCTACTAAGAAGACTCTTAGCAATGCTAAGAAAATGACTCAAACAATGGAATTAATGATTTTGTATGTGTGATATATATGGAATTTGCTATACATATATACATTTACATAGCAAATTTCAGGCCAATAAAGTTTACATAGCAGGATTCTCTTTCAAAATAGAACAACACAAAACAACATAATCCAACAATACTGTATTGTGTTATAAATTTTATTTCCTTGAATTCATTGCTATCATATGCAAATATCATTGATCTATGTATATTTATCAGATACTCTATAATCTTACTAACTATAATTATTGGTTCCAGAAGTCTCTGGTAGGGGCTTGGGATTTCTGCATAGACAGTCATTTCGTGGACAAATAGGGATGATTTTATTTCTTGCTTTCCAAGTTACACATGGTTTAATTCCTTGTCTTATTATAATGGCTAGAACTTAAGCACTGTTTTGAGTGAACATGCTGAACAAGCAATTACTTATTACTCTAGCATAATGATATTGTTAGCTGTTGATCATTAGTTCTTTATGTAATTAGGAAAGTTTTCTACTAAGAATTCACTAAGTTTCCTTTTTGTAGTTTCTGCTGTGAATTGGCATTGAGCTTTGCCTGCACTGATGAATGTGATTGTGTGAGTTTTCTTCCTGAAATTGTTAATATGGTAAATTAATTATATTGATTAATTTCTGAACAAATTAAGATCCTTGAGATAGATCTCATTTGGTGATAGGGTCATAATAATTTTCATATATTGCAAATTTTACTAGATAATATATATTTTTTAAATTTGTGTGTTTATACCCTTAAGTAATATTAGTTTGTAACTTTTCTTTGTTCTGTCTTTGCCTGGTACAGTATCAGAGCCATTTCAAAAAATTAAGTAAGAGATTCTTTCCTCTTCTATTTTCTAGACAGAAGTACATAGAATTGATAGTAATTTTCTATGTGTTTGGTAGACTTCTCTACTTTGAAAAGTTTTATTGCAAATTTGGTTTTCTTAGTTAGACAGCATCTCAAGTGGTCTTTTTTTATACTGACTGTTCTGTGGTAGTCAGTTTCCCTAGGAATTCACTAAATCAAAGTTTTGAATATATAGATGTAAATTTATGGAACTGTTATAATATCTCCTATAATTTTAAATACATACAGAAACTATAGTAATTTCCTTTATTTTGATTTTTATTAGCAATATATCACATCAATTTCTGTGAGTGAAATGTTGACATTCTCAACTATTATTATGCTGTTAGCAAACCTCCTCTCAGCATTGCCAGTTTGGATACCTATGTGTGTGTGATAAGGCAAGAAAAGGAATTAACCATGTGTGACTCAGAAAGCAAGGACTAAAACCATCCCTCTTTATACACAAAATGACTGTCTACGCAGAAACCCAAGCCCCTACCGGAGACTTCTAGAACCAATATGCTGTGAAATAATCCTTCTGTACACTGTGAATACATATTACTCTCATTGGATAATAAAGAAGCTGATTGGCCTATTGCAAGGCAGGATAAAGTTAGGTGGGACAATTAAACTGAGGATACTGTGATAAAGAAAGGTGGAGTCAGAGGGGATGACAGCCAGCTGCCAAGGGAACAGGGCATGAAGAAAGTGAGGTGACAAGCCATGAGCCACATAGCAGAGGGTAAGCAAGAAATTTGGGTTAATTTAATTGTAAGAGTTAGCTAGTAACAAGCCTGAGCTATCGGCTGAGCATTTATAAGTAATATTAAGCCTCTGTATGGTTATTTGGGAGCAGGTGGTTAGGACAGGAAATCTCTGCCAACACCAGTAAGTACAGCTAGTAAGATTATAGAGCATGTGTAAATATATACAAATCAATGATATTAGCATATACTAGCAACGAATTCAAAGAAATAAAAATCTATATTACAATCCTATGCTGTTGGGTTATGCTATTTTGTTTTGTTCTGTTTTAAAAGAGGATCTTGTTGTGTAACCCTGGATGGCCTGGAATTTGCTCCACAAGCCTGGCTGCCCTCAAATGTTCAGCACTCCTCTTGTCTCTGCCTCCTGGGGTTGCAGGTATGTACCACCATGATAAAATATAACACTAATTAAACTCAATATCAAAAAAAGAAATATTTAGCTTTAAAATATAAAAGACAACATGTTTGGTACTCATATGTTAAAGACGACTCAATATTGATAAATTGGTAAGATATAGCTACACACCAGTGTTCATGGGTTAGAAAATTCAGCGGGACTAAGCAAACAATGTTAATCACCCCAAATTAATAAAGAATTTTAGCAGTGATACTATCAAACTCCCAAGCATATGTTTTGTAGATATAGAAGTTCTAAGCTTTATGTGAAAAGATACAGGAATGGAAATAGCTAAAAGAATTTTGAAAAATAGCAGAGTGGAAGGAACTGCTTGCTTGATTTCTAGACTAATATAGTTACAATAATTGAGACAGTGTGGTATTGACAGATAGATAGATAAATAGAACAGAATAGAGAAACTAGAAACAAAGCCACACAAATATGCTGAATTGACTTATGACAAAGGTGCAAAAGCAATTCACTGGAGGAAAAATTGCCTCTTCAACAAATGGTGTTGAAGCAATTGGACATCTTTAGGGAAACAAAAAGAACTAAACCCAAATCTCACACTTTGAACAGAAAGTAATTGAAATAGATTATAGCCTTAAATGTCAAATTTAAAACTGTATCTATATTAAATAACATTCTAAGCCAGGTGTGGCTTAGAATCCCAACACTTGGGAGACTGAGACAGGATTAATGTGAGGCAAAGGCCAGCCTGGACTATATAGTGAGTTCCAGACTAGCCAAAAAGGATAAAACCCTGTCTCAAAAAAAAATTAGAAAAAGCAGAAAATCTAGGGTTAGCCTTTGGGATTCTTAGACTTGAAATCAAACTCACATTAAAAGGAGGAAATGATAAATTAGATTCTGTTAAGATAAAGATTTCTGTTTCTGTCAAAGACCTTGTGAGAGTGTTGAGAAGGCAAGCTGCAGAGCGAGAAACCATGTTTTCAAACTATGTGTGCAGCAAAGGTCCCCATCCAGAGTATGGAAAGAAGCCTCAAAATTTAGTTAAGAAATCCAATTAGAAAATGGACAGACATGAAGAGGCATTTCACCAACGAGGATGGACAGATGGTTAAAGTAAGAACATGAGAGAAAGTCCATCATTGTTACCCTTTAGGAAAATGCAAATTAAATCACAGTGAAATATCACGGCACGCCCATCAGAAAAGCTAAAATTAAAAGACTAGTGACAATGTAAACACAACTGAAGGTTTATAGAAACTGGACCACGTACACATTACTGCTACACGTGTCACAATATACAGACACTCTGGAAAACTGCCCAGCAGCTTTGTGAAAAACTGGCCTGTCGTTACCATACAACAGAGCTATTGGATTATAAAGGATAAATCTAACAAGAATGAGGACTTACATGCACACAAAGGCTGGCTCATGAATGTTTATAGAATCCATACTCATAATAACTGAAAGGGACAACTGACTGAGATGTGTGCAGTATGTGAATGTTGAGGCTACCACAGCACATCCACACTGTGGAATACTACTTAGTAACGAAAAGGTACAAAATTATTACCATGTGCAACAGCCTCATTTATTCCCAAACAATTGTGTTAGATTGGAAAAAGCCAACCTCAAGCACACATGCATTTTTAAAAGAATAAACTTTTAGAAAAGCAGGCTAGATTTTTTTTGTTGCTGTCTCAGTTAGAGTTTTATTGCTGTGAAGAGGCACCATGACCACAGCAACTTTTATAAAGGAAAACATTTAACTGGGGCTGATTTACAGTTTAGAGGTTTAGTTCATTATCATCATGGTGGGAAACATGGTGGCGTGCAGGCAGACATGGTGCTGGAGAGGTAGCTGAGAGTTTCACATCTTGATCCACAGACAGCACAAGGAGACTGTGTTCCATACTGGGCATAGCTTGAGCATAGATAAGACATCAAAGTTCAAGCGCTCAGTGACACACTTCCTCCAACAAGGACACACCTCCTAACAGTGCTACTCCTGAGAGGCCAAGCATTCAAACACATGAGTCTCTGGGGGCCATTCCTATTCAAGTCACCGCAGTTGCCAAAGGTTGAAAAAGTGGAGAATAGGAGGAATATGTATAAAGACACCATGCGGCATTCCAATGGTGCTGCACACGTTCTGTGACTTTAACATGTCTGGGTTGGAATCTTTGTTGTGATATCAAACTCAAAATTTGCAAGATAGGGGATAAAACTGGTTAAGGATGATGTGGGATCTCTCTGTCAGAGCAGTGAAAATATCTATAAATTTGTAGATAATTGTAGCTACGTTCAAATAGAAAGTGTAATAGAAATAGTTTCAAGGCCTCCAAACACAAAGAGCACACAATATATGACTCCACTTCTAGGAAATTTCTAGAATAAACATAACTTATAAAATTGGTAAAGAAGTGAAAATAGTAACTTCTGAACGAAGGTGGGGAGAAGGGACTGGGGTGGCTGTTGGCAAGTGTGGGTTTCCTTTGGAGGTGACAAAAGTGTTCTAGGGTTAAATTAGATCAATAGCTTTTCAACTCTTTCACTACAGCCCATTGAATTCCACATGTGAAGTTGGCTTAATTTCTACTGAGCAATCTTTCTCTGTGATGCTATGAAAAAGAAAGAGAGAAAGAGAAAGAACTGGAGTGGTTATTATATCAAACAAAGTAGCTTTCAGAACAAAAACATCACAGGTTTTTTTTTTAAAAAAACTTGCTTTATAATGAAAAGAGAGTTGATTATCTAAAAGGATATATAATCTTAAGTGTTTATACCACTAATAACAAAGTTTTAAATGACTTAAAGCGAAAACAACTGTCGGGAGTGAAGGGCAAACCAAGAACAAGGCACACTCATGAGATTCTTTGGGATGTATAGACATTAGAAAAATAATAGGCAGCTCTGTGCAAACATGGAGTCTGCTTATAAAACCTAAAGTGTATATGCCAATCATTCCATGTGGTTACTTGGTGCGATCAAGAGGTGCTAGGAAGATGAGTTTATGAGACTGCTACCCATGTGGCAACATGTTATTTCCAGTAAATATTTCTATAAATAGAAAGCATACACTCTAAAATAATGATAAAAGGTATAATAGAGTAAACATACAAGCCAGCAGTATATCATTTATCCTCATAACTAGAATATACTCTAAATCACTGTATTTGCTGGACTCGTATGTGCTTGTCAGCACAGTAGGCTTGCTGTTTCCAGCATCACCACCAGGGTGTGAATAACAACTTACACTATGATGGCTACGTGATTCTCAGCTCCGTTATATTTTTATGGGACTCAGGTCATCTATATGACCTGTTCCTGGCTGGAATAATGCTAGCCAGTGGCTGGCTATCTTTATCCATAGGTAGGAAACATGAGGAATATCTGAATTGCGCTATCAAACAAATCAACCCAATGAACACCACTGATCACCCTGCCCAGCAATATTTTGCGGAGCATAGAGAAACTTGCTTCAAAGATAGAAAGACTATTTCATAAGATGGCACATATTTAGTGTCACAAAGAACTCACTTCATATAAAAGAGTTCAAGTCATCAAAATGTTCTAATTAACTAAGTTAAATCAGAAATTAATTACGGTATTTCTGAAAAATATCCAAACACTCACTACACAAATAACCCCTGGATCCCAGGGGACTCAAAATGAAAATTATAAAGTACTCTTAGGTAGATAGACACATGGTCTGACTTAATTAAAATTGTAGGAAGCCACAAATGCAGCACCCGGTAGAGAAGAAGGTATTTTGCACTAAAAGCTACCACTAGAGAGAAAGGAAAGGGGAAACTATTAAATCAAAGAACTCAACTTCTACCTTAAGAGAGTTAAAACATAAATGAAATCCAAGGCAATGAAAAGAAGAAAAGTTCATCATAAATATCAGAATGGAAATCAATAACAGGAAAACAATAAAGAAAAATTGATAAAAACTGAAATGTGATTCTTTGAGATTATCAATAAAATTGATAAGCTAAATCTTTAACCAAGATGATCAGAAATAGAAAGAAGATAACAACCACAAGGGTAAATGATGAGAAACATCACAACTCAATGGACCCTACATTAAAGTGCAAGGGCTCATCATAAATAACTATGCCAATAATACAACAACTTAGAAAATGATAAACAGGATGATTAAAATCATCAATTCTCAATAAAAAGAGTATAGACATCAATCTCTTATGGAAATGGCAGTTAAAGTGAAAAATCTTCTGAAAAAACTTTGAGCTCAGTATGGTGTCACAGGTTTATAATCCAAGACTTAGGGGATCATGATCTCAAGGCTAGCCTGGGCTGTATAGGGAGTTCAAGGACAGCTGGGCTATGTAGTGAGACCTTGTTACAATAACCAAACAAGACAAAACCTTCAAGATCAGAGGGGGTCATTCATAATTTTATGAAAACAGTATCAATTTTTACATTCTCTCCTGGAAAACTGAAAACAAATATTCACAACTCATTATATAGGTACATCATTATCCACATCGTCAAAAAAGGTTGTTACCAGGAAATTTCAGGCCCGAATTATTGCTGAAAAAAAAATCTACACAAAATTAGCACAAGTTGAATCTTCTATTTAAAAAAAGGTAATTATTATGAGTAAGAGAGATTTAGTTTGGGAATGCAAAGTTGGTTTAATATTCAGATATACCAATGTAATTTAGTGTATGAATAAAATTTTAAAAGAAAGTCCATAGATTCTCAATAAATGCTGATAAAGTATTTGACGGAAGACAGCATCCATTTGAAACAAAGCTTAACCCCAAAGTATGCATAAAATTTTTTTTCCTTGGCCCAACAAAGGGTATTTATGTATAAAAAAAAATCATGACTTGCCCTCACATGCACCATAAAACAGCACAGGTTATCGTTTTCTGTTTGACACTATACTATGAGTTTGAGCAGTAAGAAACATTAGAAAAGGAATTGGAATCGGAAAAGATCAAAAGCAATTACCTTTATTCAAAGACAACATGGTTATTCATGGATTAAAAGTGCAATAGAATCTCTAAAAAGCTGTCATAACTAACAAATAAGTTGACCAAAGTTGAAAGATATATGATGATGTACAAATTTCAATATTTTTAAATATCAAAATACGTACTCAAAAGTAGAAATTATAAAAATGATCATTTATGATGTTATCAATAGTATGAAATACTTGAAAGACATGAAAATCAAAGAGCCTGAAATATTTTTGGGAGAAGGATTTAAACACCCTAATAAATAGTAATACGCACTCTGTTAATGATTTGGAAGATTCTATGTCTTAAGAATGTCAATTTTAGCCGGGCAGTGGTGGTGCACGCCTTTAATCCCAGCACTCGGGAGGCAGAGGCAGGCGGATCTTTGTGAGTTCGAGACCAGCCTGGCTCCAAAGCTAAGTTCGAGACCAGCCTGGCTCCAAAGCTACAGAGAAACCCTGTCTTGAAAAACCAAAAAAAAAAAAAAAGAATGTCAATTTTAGATCTGACATATTATCAATCATTATTCCAGATTTAGGTTTTTTGACCCTGTGTAACTCAGCTACCCTCAAACTTCCTTCCTTTACCTTCTACTTTTAGGATTAAAGGCATGTACCACCACATATGGCTGCACCATGCTACTCAGTAGAAATTGAGAAATTGATTTTTAAAATTTGGTGAAAATACAAATAAACAAACAAACTCTGAAGCAGAAAACAGAACTTCAGAGAGGGCAAAGCTAGAAAGCTAGATCTTAAGAGTTACAGAGTTACAGTGATGAAAGTGGGGTCTGGGTATAAATGCTAAATAAATGGATCAATAAAAGACAGAGTGCAGAAATAGAGCCATTTTGACAACTCTGTAGAGGCTATGCAGTAGAGAGAGGTCAGTCATTTCAAGTAAAAGTCTCAACACTAGACGGCCATGTATAAAAGCACAAATTTTCAGTGATTCTGTGCATCATATTTAAAAAATCAAAAAGAGCACACAGAACTCTGTGGGTCAGACCTTTCGCTTCTGTGGAAAATGTCTGACAGAAATAGCAGAGGAGGAAAGATTGATTTGGCTCACTATTTCAGAATTATCAGTTCTCCATTGTAGGAAGGGATGCTGGAGTAGAGCTACCTAGACCTGATGGTGGCCAGGGAGCAGAGAGATAGACCAACAGGAAGGGGCATAGGGCAAGACACATCCTTCACAGGTATACCCACAGTGACCTACACGCTCCTCCTCCTAATGTTCTCATAACTTCCTAAGAATGTCACCAGATTATGAACTCATCGATGGACTCCCCCTGGTGAGGGCAAGGCTTTTATGATCCAACCATGTCTGTAGAATACTACTCTGAACACCACTTGCATCAGGGAATATGCCTTCAATACAAGATCCTTTCGTGGAGGCACTAAATATACAAACCATAGCAACACTTACAGATAAAAATTTCAACTTCTGGAAGTTATTCTGTATAACGAAGCCCAATAAAGCTACTAAAAAGAAACAATGCTGTGATGGTTACATTATATCAGAGAAAGTAGGCTTCAGCACACACACAAAAAATACTGTCGGGGATATTTTTAGTGTTTTTTTTATAGCAGAAAGGGGGGGTTGTTCAGTAAAATACAATCCCTAATATGTATGCGTCTGATAGCAAAGTTTTAAATGGTGTACAGGAAAGGCAGAACTACACAGAGTAATGGACAAATCCACGATCACAGTCAAAAAATACGCTCTGAAAAAGACTTCCATTAAACCATTTTTTTTGTTGTTGTGCAAATATCATAAAGTATGCCTTATAAACTTTGAAAGGATAAACCAATCATTCCACATGGCCAATTGACATAATCAAGAAACATGATATGGCCTTTATAGAGAAGGAGAATATTTTTTAGGTGTGGGAGAAACTATAGGCCAGTCAATCCAAAGTGCAGTTGCCCTGCCCAAACCAGCCTGCATGAGCATGCGCAGCAGGTAATTCCTCCCTGAGCCAACCTAAGGCCTGCCACTACACCCAGAGACTGCTGACGCAGAGACATCTAACCAGAGAAGCCAATGAGGGAAGGACAATACAGCAGAGTTGACTGCCTGAGCCAATAGGATCTCGGGAGAGGGTATAAGAGGCCTGCCCATCCTCCCTTCCCGTATTCCCCCCCCCCCGCCCCGTTGGCTTTTGTTTCTTGCCTAACCAGAGTCTATGTTGTTGACTCCATGCCTTCTCGCCCCTTCCCCCAAGGGGTGTCCGTGCAAGGTCACCCCAACACTTAAGTACAATGGTATCAAAGAACAAATTGGTAAATTTTACCAACGCTTACAAATCTATACTCTTCAAAGATAGTTAAGAGAATGAAAAGACAAGCCACAGGCCAGGAAAATATTACTGTGGCTACTATAATTTGTCTTTGTACATGTGTATAATGTGTGTGTAGTGTGTATGTATGTGCATTTGTGTGTGTGAATTCAAACATTCGTATGCCCTGGCCCACTAATATAAGTGAGAGAACAACATTGGAAGGCAGGCCTTGTCTTCCACCGTGTTTGGGACAGGGTCTCCCTGCCTTCCCTTTCATTCTCACTGTGCATGCCAGGCTAGCTGGCCTGTGATTGTCCATGGCTTCCCCTGTCTCCACCTTCCATCTCTCTGTGGGAGCGAGTGCAAGGATTACAGCCGTGTGTGCTACTGCATCCAGCTCTCTGTGGATTCTGAGGGTGTGAACTCAGGTTCTCACACTTATGTGGCTAACACTTCTTCATACACTCAGCCATCTCCCCACTTCAAAATATCCCTAAATTGTATTTCATGAAAGATTTATATCTGTGGTATGCAAAAAGCCCTCAAAATAATAATAAGAGCATAAACAACTTAATTTTAAGTTGAGTTTTAAAAAACTCTGGCTTCACCGTAGAAGGTACATCACAGAAAAGAAACATATGATGTATATTCACCATTGCTTTTCATTAGGGAAATACAAATGAAAACTACCATGAGATACTGGTGGCATCTCTTGGAATGGCTCAAGTTAAGCAGCCTGAACATATCAGGCACTGCCAAGAGTGTGCATCAATTGGAATTCTCATACACTGCTGGGTAATGTAAAATGGTACGACTGATTTAGAAGGCAATGTGGCATCTTTTCAAACAGTGAAACAACTACCTAGAATGTGGTCCAACCATTCCTCCTTAGGAGTTTACCCAGGAAGAGGGAAAGCACACAGCCAGGCCAAGACTTCCACCCAAAGGCTCTTAGCAACATGGATTGGAATAGTAAAAAACTGGAAACCTCACACGTGTCCATCAACTGGCGAATGAATAAACAAACCATGGGATATTCATATAACAAAATACTATCAGAAATGAAAAGGAGTGAACTATCGATACATACTACGACACAGATGGAGCTCAAAATAATTATGCTGAGTGAAAGAAGGCAAGCAAACAGAGCGCATACTCTATGCTTCCATTTATATAATTGTAGGAAATGCAAATGAGCTTGTAGTGACAGAAAGCAGATTTGGTTGCCTAGGGACTGGGGGCGGGGAGCAGGAGCCAGGGATTTCAAAGGGGGCAGGCGCAAAGAAACTTTGGGGGATGATGGATATGCTCATTATCTTGAACACACATATGTCAAAACTCATCGTATGGTACACTTTAAATATGTTCAGTTTATTGTATGTCAATTAAGTTTTAATGAAGTGAAAGGTAAAAGGATTTGTGAAGAGGTAAAGGAGCAGTAATGGAGATAATTGTTTCATCTCTTCCCTTTCCTGATACTAATTTTCCAATCAAGGCTGGTGTGTGGGAGAAAAGTCAGGGGTAGGGGCAGGGAGGAGATTGGCTCAGGCAATTATTGAAGCTGAGAGGTTCCAATATGGTTTGAATATAAGATGCACCCCACCAAAGAGTCAGGTGCTAAAGGCTTGGTTCCCAGTTGGTAGATCCAGTCATCGAGAGGTATACTTGTATTAAGGGGGGTAGTGACCTTATCAAAGGATTTTTCCCTTGGTAGACTTATGATGTGATAGCATTGGGAGGTGATGGAAGCTTCTAGACCCAGTTAGAGAAAAAAGATCCCTGAGGGCATGTCACTGGGGGCTGTATCTTGTCCCCGGTACCTGTATTAACAACTTTTCTTATGGTTGTGAGAAAATACTTGACCAAAGCAGCCGAAAGAAGGAGATGTTGATTCTGGTTCACAGTTTGCAAAATCTATCATGGCAGGGGGGTCATGGTGGCAGGGTGTGAGGCAGTTGGTCCCATGGCCTCTGTAGTCAAGAAGCAGGGGGAGATGAATATTGGTATTGAGCCTGCATCCTTCCCACGGAAGGGTACCCCCTTCCCATGGCATGATACCGCCCACATTTATGGCAGGCCATCGCCCCTAAATTAACCAAATCTGGAAACGCCCTCAGAGGCATGCCTGGAGATTTGCCTCCTGGGTGACTCTGGATACTGTCATGTTGACCATCAATATGAATCATGACACCCCCTTTCTCTCTCTCTGTCATGAGTTGAATGGCTCACAAGACCCAAAGTTGCTGAGCTGAAGAACCAGAAAAACAAGGGTATAAGTTCCAGTCTGAACATAGAAGACTCATGTCAACTCAAGATGGTCAAGCGAGGGTTAGAAGGCTCATGTCTCAACTCCAGATGGTCACGTGTTTCCTCTTCCTCGTCAGTTTTCTTTGACTCAGATCTCTCAGTTGGATAGTGAATGACTCGTGAGGGAGAACAATCTTTGCTATGTACTAATTCAAATGCTAACCTCCTAGAGAGACAGGACACACCAGTCGGTCTGGACAAATAGCAGAGTACCTCTTAGACCAGGCAAGTTGACATATAAAACTCATCACCATGCTCACTGAGGGCACTCTTCAAATACATGGGCAGGGCTAAGGGGACAGGACAAGGGTGATACAGCACTGTGCAATTAGCGACAGTCAGCTATCAGTGCCGCTCCCCACCTTAGGCTGATGGTGACCCGAACCTGGACACAGGAAACTTAGAGTGTGACAGTTCAGAGAGGGACACAGCCCACCTGCTGCCTAGCAATGAGGAGACAGGAGAAATGCATACCTTAACCTTTCTGCCTTTCCGGGCTTTCTTGATACTTCACTTCAGCAAAGCCAGAAGGGAAAAGATCTCCTCTTCTATATTTTATCCTATTAATGTAGTCTATTGTGTGTGGATCTACAATGTCCTCCAAATGCCATGTGTGAAAGGTTTAGTCCCCAGCTGTTGGTGCTGTTGAGGGTTGCTGCAACCTTGAAGAGCTGAAATGAAGTCAAGCACTGGAGCCTGCCTTTGAGAAGGACAAATGAGAACCTGGCCTATTCCACTTCTGCTTTTCTGCCACCAGGAAGTGAACAGTCCTCCTCCGCCACACTCTCTCCTTCCTTCACACAGGCTCAAAGCAACCGTCAGTGACCAAACTTTGCTCTTTCAAGTTGACTTCGTCACAGGGATTGAAAGCTGACTAAGATACACCCCGTAAAGGTCAGCCTCCTAGAACTCAGAGAAACATGAACAGCAGCTCTGGAGGGCGCCACCAGGAAACACCCAGAACATCCCACTAGAGGTGAGGATACTAGCTGTCAGCTGCCAATTCAATAAGGACCAATCAGCAGAGCCAGAAACAAACATCCCTCTGTCGCTAGGTCCCCAATGCTCTCCAAGGTCCTTCTGGGAAGTCCTACTCGCCCCCACTTCTGGGATGGACTGAAAACTTCTTGGGGACACAAGTCTTGGTACTGAAAGGCAACTTCTGGGAGCTTTAACTGTATCTCTGCTCAAGGTACTTTGCACTGTCCTGAGATGCGCATCTCCTGCCTCTCTCTAGCAGCTTCTGGTCACTGTTCCCTCACAGTCCCATGAACCTAAAGGGTAGAGAGAGACAATAGCACCTGGCTGTCACTAATCCTACAGTGTTGCGTCACCCTTGCCATGTCCCTTTAGTGAGGGTGATGCTTAATTTCATGTGTCAGCTTGACTGGGCCCTGAGGTACCCCGATATTGGCTGAGACCTTCATAGTGTCCAGTCACTGGATGAAGTTAGCACTTTTGTTCTCTCAGCTAGCCCAGCCACTTGTCAGCTCTCCGCTTCTCAAAGAGACCAATCCTCTTCCTGGCCTCAAGCTTTGTACGCTCACTCCCACCGCTCAGAGTACCCTTCCTATCACCTCCCAGTCCTGCTGAGAGAATGCCTGCCGTTTTAACAGTCCCCTGCTCTTCTCCTATCTCCTTTCATCTTTCCGCACAGTCTTTAATGAGTATGGACTATATACTTAGAGATGTGACCTTTTGCTCTATGACTGGCACTTACAACTTCAATTAGGGCAGAAACAGGGTCTGTTTTGTTTGCCAATGTAACCCCAAATACTTTTCATGGTATCTTATATATCACAGGTGATCGAGAGAGATTTGTTTAATGCATGAGGCAACTGGCTCTGGGATAATGGTTGGGAGACATGAGGACAGAGGAGGAAATGAGGAAATGGAAACAGAGACAGAGAAATAGACACACAGAGAGATGCATAGATATATAGAAAGAGGGAGAGAGGGAGGAAGGAGGAGAGAGAAAAAGTTATACAAAACCTGCCATTAGACACATTTCCAAACTAAGCTTCCTTTGCAAAGAACCCCTTACTGTCTAGTAGAGACTATAGATCACCTATCTACAGAGACTGGGGAGTGCCTCTGACTTGATTGCTTGTCTATAGAGTACCTCTATGGGTTACCAAGCCTTTGGTATTTAGAAATTAAGCATACCTAGTCCCTTAAAATAATGTCAGTCTCCTCAAGGGGAAAGGGGGCTTTTAAAGTCACCAGTTACTTATCCTACAATGTAGATGTCTTATTGGATTTTAGGGACACTGTTATTGTTGGAATGGGAACTGTCCCCCACAGACTTGTATGCTTGAAGACTTGGTCCCCAGCAGGTGGTACTGTTTTATAGTCTAATGTTATAAACTCTTCCAGCACGGGGCCCTGCTTCCAGATGTAGGGTCATAGGGGCCAAGTTTATAGGTCACAACCTGGTTCCAGCTCCAGCCAGAGCCCTCTACTTACTGATTAACTACCAGGATATGAGCAAGTCATCCCAACCTCCTGCCACAGACAAAAGCCACCATCGTTAATGCTACCACCATGCCTCTCCTGCTGTGAAACCGAGTTAAAATACATTCTTCTTCCTCCAAGTTTTATGTGCAGGAATAAGAAAAGTAAAAAGACAGTATTTTGATGGATGGCATGAAAGAAAGAAGGAGGGAGAAGAAGGGCCATGATGAAAGAAGGCAAAGGAAGGGTATACAGAGAAGGCCAAGGCAGATGGGCTAGAGTCACTGACAGTCGTGACTTTTTGTAGAGCATAAAACAGGTACTAGTCCAGAGCCTTGAGAAAGTTCCTCCTAACCCTACCCCCAGCCCTAGAGGGGAAATTCCTCTTACCCTACTCCCCATCCACTCAACCCCACCCCACCCTAGAGTCAAGAAAATTCTACCCAAGAGGTCCTCGGGGTTTATAAAGGCATTTGGCTTGCTCATGACCATATTCAAGCAAATGGATCTGGGACGTGAACCTTCGGCTTCACAGCTTCAAAATGTGAGGTTTTCAAGCCAGGCTTGGTGGCGCACACCCTTAATCCTAGCACTTGGGAGACAGAAGCAGGTGGATCTCTGTGAGTTTGAGGCCAGCCTGGTCTACACCAGCTAGGTCCAGGACAGGCTTGATGGCTACAGTGAAACCTTGCCTCAAAAAACAAACAAACAAAAAGCAAGGCTTTTTTTCCCACTAAATAATAATTTTTCCCCAAATCATGGGTTAATCTATGGAGAAAGATGTAAGTTTGACTCTCCTTGAGGCAGGAAGGCAGGATGGTCTCAATCAGACATTTCCGTGAAAAGCAAAGAAAACCTGAATCATAGAATTCAGTGTTGTTACATAATAGCAGTAACAACAATCACAGCAGAAGTAACAGTAATTACAGGATGGCTGGTGGGTGATTCCTTACACCCTGGAACGAGAACCATATTCAGCATGGTACATGGTGCTCAAATCTCTGCTCCCAGCCCCAGCTCAGTGCCTTTATTATCCTCATTTTACATGGAAGGGTTCTGACGGGTCCCTCAGGTTAAGAACCTTTCCAGAGTTACATGCCAGTCAATCAGGAGGTCAAATCCCTGGAGTCTTCTCTGCCCTACCCAAGGAGTTCAGACCCCAACCTTTCTCCCATCCTGTGCTGCTCTTATTATGAGGAGGGAGCACTCTGGTCCCTCCCCAAACAGCTACCCACCCCCTGGGCACACCTTGGCTCCACCTTCCCTTCCCTGTGCCACCACACAGCCATGTGGGCAAATACTCTGCCTCTCCCCAGGCAAGGGACGCCAGATTTGCATAACTTAATTAAATTCTGCATTCTCGTTTTCAGAGGAGCGGGCCTATGAAGGATGCTGAGTGCATGGTCTTAAGGCAAATCAACGTGCATGATGAAAGAGCCTATTTCGGTTAAGCAAATTATGAAGAGGCGGGCGATGTCCTCACTCTAATAATTTCCCGTGAATTATTTATATGGAAACTGCAATTACATCGGGCAAAACAGTGTTATGTGCATAAAGCTCACTTAATTACCCAACCACCTGTTGGGACACAGGGTCCTCCACCAACCCATTTCTTCCCCCAACAGGTCCTTCCTTCCTCTGAGAGAATACAGACGTAAGCTGGTGAGTGTGGGAGGAAAACACGGATGCAAGGACAGGAGGTGCATTCTCTTCTCTCAGAACCAGAACCCCATCTGCCTCCCTCTTGTCCAGCCTGATGCTACCTTCCTCTTCTCCAGGAACTGAGCAGCCCTGGCCCATCAAGATCCCTACTTCATGCTTCCCTCTTACACACACACACACACACACACACACACACACACACACACACACAGAAGAGACCAAAGGCAAAGAATAAGAAAGGCGACAAAAAAGAAAGGAAGAAAGGAGCCCCACACCCTTCTCAACAAGCCCTTTAACCAAAGCAAACGAGACCCCTTTCATCAGTGCCCAGTTGTTTAACTGGAAATGAGAGTTGCCATGGCAACCATCCTGTCACATAGTATTTCTTGCCACTTGCCAGTAGAAGAGGCGTTGATGTGTAGAAGAGAACCCTGGTTGGGTGGGGAAGGTCGCAAAAGGGAGAGCCTTGTTTGTGCTCTGTTTGCCGAAACACAAGGTCACAGGGCTGTCCCTAACCTGGGACATCTCGGTTCTCACTTCTTCTCTCAGACCGTGAAGGCTGGGCCTGGGGGGTAGGGTAAATCTCCCTCTGCCACCCCTCCTGGGAGGAAAACATCAGAAGTGTCAGTAGTGCAATGGAACTGTCAGAAATACATGGAGTCGGAGACAGAATAAATGGTGAAACACACGCTCCTCTTTGTTCTGCAACTGAAAAATTCATGTGATTTTTTTTTCTCCAAGAAAAAGCAAAAAGGAAAGAATGGCCACTGGGAGTGGTCGATGGGAATCAGGACTGTCTGTCCCAGGGCTGGGGAAGGAGCCCTCCCTTACCTCAGTTTGGAATCAAAGTTGGTCTAGACTGGGGCAGGAGGGACCCAGGAAACATTAAAAGGTAGGAGGAAAGCGAAGTTGGTGAGACGCTCTTGGGGGTAGAGATGAAGAGGTCAGGGGTCACCTAAGAGCTGATGAATATTGGAAGATCCTAGGTAGCAAGAACCCTGGATTCAAGCTCAGGTTAACCCTTGCTATTGTGCAACCCTGAAGAACTGACCAACAACAGAGAGCTTTGTGGTCAGCTCTGGAGTTCACATAGTCTTTGTAGCCCTGTGATTCATTTTGCCCTCAGTGAGAATGCAGGGTGGGTAGATAAAATATTAATTGTGTTTAAATAGTTTTAAATGGTGATGGCATAGCTGGGGAGATGACTCAAGTCAGGAAAGTGCTTGCTCTACAAGCCCAAGGATCTGAGTTTGAACACATGGGTACAGATGGGTACAGATGGGTACAGTGGCATGTGTTTGTAACCACGGTAATGGAATAAGAGACAGACAGACCCTGGTGCTCACTAGCCAGTCAGTCTAGCCTAATCCATGAATCCAGGCCAGGGAGAGACCCTGCCTCAGAGAATAGAGTGGGTGGTAAGCAAGGAATGAAACAGAAGATTGCTCTCTGTTCACACGCACACATATGCACACACACCTGCCCCACTAAGTATACACACACAGAGAAGAAAAATAATGATGATAATTTCCATGGGAAGAACATGTCATGTGCTATGTTGAGTTACATACACATGTAACTCATGTGAATAGTGTGAATCCCATGTCTTGGGCAAAAAATAAAAAAGTAAATATGAGGCTAAGAGAGGTTCAGTCATGTGTCTAAGCTACAAAGTGAAGAAGCATCAAGGCTAGCCTAGAAGTCTGGCTCCTATTGGCTTAAAACTCAGGCTGTTGCTGCTTAAAAGATATTTGGAGCTGATAGCCCAAGTTGTCCTGAGTCGAGTTCCAGGCCCACATTGCTGCTATACTTGGTCTCTATCCAGTCTGGAACCGGCTGCTTAACATGGGTGAAATGGAGTGTTTTTTCTCCTTTAAAGATTTACCATGTATAAATGTATGAGAATATTAAAGGCAACAATTAACTTTATTGGGAACCTTATATTCTCCAGCCTCATTAGAACTGCCAACAAGATCTATTATTAGTATTACTATGCAGATACTGTAATAAAAAGGGTATTTAAAGTGGATAGTTTGGCAATGAAATAAAATAGCTTTTCTCTCTCTTTCTTTTTCTTTTGAAGATATATGTGTGTATCCGAGATGGTCTGAGCAAGGCAAAGGCCCGTTGGGATCTGAGGAACGAAGAGCTCATAAAATTTCCCTTTACCACAGTGGCAGACAACTAGAGCAGTCCAAGGTGTGACTGCAGGGCACCAGAGCTCTCCAGCCCCTCAGCTTGTCCCAGCGCTACTTAGAAGAGGTGAACGTCTGCAGGATAGATGACGACGCTGGCTGAGCAGAAATAGGCTCCAGGGTCCAGCTGCTGTCGTGGCATGCTGAGAGTGTCTCCCAAACCCCCCTTCACAGCCCCAGTCTATTTCATCTAATCCTCTCATCTCAGAGGACAGACAGGAAGCTGGGGAAGAAGGCCACGCACCTCTGCTTCCTCTGTTTCCTGCGTACTCCTCCCTGCTGATGGAAAGGCAGGGGCAAGAAGAGACTGTCTTCACATCTTCTGCATCCCAGTTTGCTTGTCCTGTTAGCTAGGCCTTTCTCCTATCCCTCCTCAACTCAGCAGACTTACTGGAAAGGCTCCAGTAATTAAAGGAATGTCTCCCAACTCCATCCTGGGAAGGCACGGAGCACAAAATGCTTGGGCTCTCCCACTTCCTGGCAGTCTTGCTTTGGTGACACATAGAAGTGCCCCTCCTCCAGAGACCACCTGTCCACTTCTTCCAGACTGGTGACCACCTTGCCGTGGGTGCTGAGCACCATGGCTGCTCTTCACGCCACTAATAACCCAGGATAAGAAAGCCAAGAAGGATGAGGGAACGGGATGGTCAAGGGGGGAGACAGACAGAGTGGGAGAGCAATTAAACAGAGAGCTTCATAGAGAGAGACATTATGGAGTTAGGGAGAAACCTGGTGCTGAGGAAATTCCCAAGAATCCACAAAAAGTGACCCCAGCTAAGACTTCTAGCAATAGTGGTAAGAGCGCCCAAACTGGCCTTCTCCTATAATCAGATTGGTGAATACCCCAATTTGCATAATAGAGCCTTCATTCAGTAACTGATGGAACCAGATGCAGAGATCTACAGCCAAGTACCAGGCCAAGCTCTGGGAATCCAACTGAAGAGAGGGAGGAGGGAATGTATGAGCAAGGAGGGTCAAGATCATGATGGAGAAATCTACAGAGCCAGCTGAACCAAGCTCGTGGAAACTCATGAACTCTAGACCAACAGCTGTGAAGCCTCCATGGGACCAAACCAGGCCCTCCATATGTGGGAGACAGTGGTGAAGCTTGGACTATCTGAGGGGGCCCCGGCAGTAGAACCAGGATCTGTCCCTGGTGCACGAACTAGCTTGTGGGAGCCCATTCCCTCAATACCATGGTATTGTGGGATACCATGCTCAGACTTAATGCAGGGGGAAGGGCCTTGGTCCCACTCCAATTTAATGTGCCAGACTTTGTCAACTCTGCATGGGAGCCCGTACCCATTGGGAGGTGCTCCTGGGGGGCAGGGAGGTAAGGTGGGGTAGGAGGAGGGATGGGAGGGAGAACTGTGGTTGGAATGCAAAATGAAATTAAAAAAAGAAAAAAAGAAGAAGAAAAAGCCAGGAAAAGCAGCCTGCATCCTGTGCCCAGGCTTGCCGGCTGAAAAGTCCTGACAATTATAGGTTCATTTCTCCTGGGAGGGCTCACCCAGCCAGGCCTGCGCCTGTGACTGTCACTTGTTGTGTTGTTGTTGTTGCTGCTGCTGTTGTTACTGTTGTTGTGGTTGCTGCTATTGCTGGTGTTGTTGTTGCTGTTGCCGTTACTATTATTGCTGCTGCTGTTATTGTCATTGTTGTTGCTGCTGCTGTTATTGTCATTCTTGTTGCTGTTGCTGGTGTTGTTACTAGTGGTTTCTGTGAATTGAATATCATTTACTCACTTTGTTTAATCTTCATCACTATCCTGGAAAGTAGGTAGTCTTGTCTTCATTTTGGAAACAGGTTCAGAGAGTCAATGTCCCAAGCATCATCATTACTGGCCAGGACCCTTGCAGTAGCCATCTAACTGTACTCTCTGCTTCCACCTTGAGGCCCTGCAATTCACTGCCTGTGTGGCAGCAAACTAGGAACCCTGCTCTGCCACTTAAGACCTTGGACTTGCTGTATCCTATGTCCCCATAATATTTTATTTTTCTCCATCATTTCTTTATGCATCATCATTAAGCTTTCAACCAAAAGAGGCCTTAACTGCCCTTCCCAGTGATGTTCTAGGCTCTGCCAGTCCTAGCATGCCACTTTCCTGTCCTAGTTATACAATATATGCTAGTGTGTGGCACACAGTAGGTGCTCAGTAAATATTTACTGAATAAATGCGAACAGACTAGTTCAAGGTCATATAGCAATGAGTGATAAACCATAAAGTTAAATTATAACCACCTTACCCTTAACAACAAAACACATTAGTATTTGATATAGTTGTTCAGATAAAGACAGAGAGAGATGGGGGCTCCCCAGGGCCACTCACAGATAACTCGTTTGGAGCCCCAAATCAAATGCTTCACAGAGCTCCTGGCAGTGGGAAGGCCAGGTAAGGGTGTTCTGTGAAGACAGAGTCCAAGAAGTAGAAAAGGAGATGGCAGAGGCATCCCGAGACAATTCTAGTTCATGAGGGTGTCTACCCTGGGAGCCAGCACCACCAGCCTGTACTGCTTGGCTGTGTGAGCCTCACAGGAGGCTCCCATAACCCTCTAAGGCTATAGATAACAATCACCAACTCTTGTTTCTACCTCTCATAGAGAGTCCTGGATATTGATGTACGGACATCTACAATAAACCTTGGGACCAGCACCCAGGCCAGGTACCTGGTTGAGGGACAGACTCTTAGGTATCTCTTTAGTTGTGCCCTTCCATAGGAGGGTCTTCTTATTTTGACACACCAGCAGCAAGGTCACTTGGGACCTGATTCCCATGCCTCAAAGTCTATAAGGTCACTCTCATCTACAACCGGGTAAAGCTGGAAGTCAGGGCTAGGAAGATAGCTCAGTGGGTAGAAGCCTGTGTGACACAAGCATAAGGACCCAAGTTCAAATCCTCAAGACCCAAGTAAAAGTCAGACATGTAGCATGGACATCTCTATTTCTAGCATACCTGTGGGAAGAAAGCATGAAACATGACAATTCCTGAAAATCTGCAGGCCAGTTAGTTCAGCAGACCTGGTGCAGACCCAAACAAGAGGCTGTCTCAAGCAAGGGGGAAGGCAAGGACCAACACCTGAGGTTGTCCTCTGACCTCTTGACCTCCGTACACACTACACAGCATGAGTATGCTTGCATTCACACACTCCATGTGTGCATACACACACACTGTAACATACACTGTAACACACGCTCTCTGTGTATATACACACAAACACACACACCAAAAAGTAAAGGAAGCAAAGAAGGAAGGAAGGAAGAAAGGAAGGAGGGAAGGAGAGAGGGAGGGAGGGAAGGAAGGAAGGAAGGAAGGAAGGAAGGAAGGAAGGAAGGAAGGAAGGAAGGAAGGAGAGAAATAAATTGAAAATTAATTGTACCCTTCTCTGTCTACAACCTGGGGGGTTGTACACAACATTTTCAACTTCAATCAAGGTATGTATCTGATATACCCAACAATAATCTTGACTTTTGTTACTGAGCAGAGTTTTACAATCAAGGGGGATAGGAAGAATGCAGCAAACAGTCTCTTCCTGGGGCTTCCAAGGTCTAAAGGACACACAGAGAACGTATGCTGTTTAACTGGCTTAAACTGAGCTAGGCCAGGAAGCTGTGTGTCCAAATCCTGACTCGGCTGTTGACTCTTATCAAGCACTTTAAGCCACCGAAGTCCTGGGTTCCCAAGGTTGCTTCCTAAGGTGTCTGCCACCACATGCATGATAAATGGCAGTGGCTGTTGTCATTGCCATTGTTGTTATGGGAAACAACGCACAGGCCACATATTAAGAAGCATAAATAAATGAATTAATTCCAGGATACTGCAGCTTGTGACTAATGGAAAGGCCAGGATGGGGGATGCCATTGAATGATACTGTAGGGCAAGTTTCTCAGAAGAGTCAGGTTTGGAAGCTGAACGACGGCTAACAGGACCTTAGTCGTAACATCTCAGCAGAGACCTCTGGGATGATTTCTGAGGTGTTTCTAGGCGTTCCTTTCCTGGTTTGGTTTTGTGTTTTAATTCACAGCACACAGAGAAAATGGAACTATTTGATCTACATGACAGAGATCAGACCAAACTCAATTCAGGGAGACTCTTCCAGGGGTTATCTGGACCTACCCAGACTTCTGCCAACACAGGCACCTTCTGTTTGGTTCAGCACCGTGCTGTGGTACACCTGCAGAGAAACTGATCTAGGAAAAGCTCTTCCCCCAAGAGAGATTTGGAGAAAAGAAGTGATTTAGCCAGAGTCTTCTCTGGGCCAGCACCAAGAAGATAACTGGAGTCTGTTACATGATAACGTCTTCTCTTAAATGATGAGAAAATGGCACCTGGCAAGACAGCTCAGGTTAAAAGCACTGGCTGCTTTTCCAGAGGACCTGGATTCAATGCCCAGCACCAATGCAGTGGTTCACAACCATCTGTAATATTTGCAGGGGATACGGCACCCTCTTCTGGCTTCCATAGGCCGTAGGCATACAGGTGGGACACCGACAAACAAGCAAGCAAAACACCCATATACCTAAAGCAAAATGAAATAAAAATTTAAAAACAGAAAAGGTCAGAAAGACATTGAGGTCAAGGATCCTAGTCCAGAGCAAGAAAGTGGAGCTTTGGGGCCTCTGTGCCCTGAGCACCCAGTGTCTTGGGCAGTGCATCGACTGCCTTTGATGTCTCATTTCTACTGTCTCATTCAGTGATGGGAGAGGACACTGTCAACCAAGTTGTTATTCCAGCCTGGATAGTCACCAAAAGGGCAGGATCCATGGGCTGCATCTCCAATGTTATGCCAGGCACACTCACACAACTTGCAATGGTATACAGGCTCATTGCCACAGCCAGGAAAGGCAACTTGCCCCGGAGGAATGAACAGTGGACACTTCACCAAAGTCAGCTTTCCATTCCCTTCCTCTACCTTCCCTTCCTGTCACATCTATTATTGCCACTTCTGGACTTGTCCTGCTTCCTTGCCCGTATGCATCCCATCTACCAGGTCAAAGGTCTATTAACATTGCACATATTCTATCTGCCTTGCAGAGTCACTGGCCAGGACTCTTGAGGACAGGAGTCCTACCCAAGGAGGTAAACCACAGAAGCTCAGCTTAACCACACATTCACTTGGTACTCCACACCCAAGGTTGGTTCCTTCCATACAGATCTACTAAGGCACAGGCTGGTCGTTCCAGCCCTTTGGCTCCAGCCCTTCAATGTCCTCAGGTAGGTCTGATGAACCTCTCTTGATTTGCCACTGCCAGCCTCTTCAGCTAACTCTGGGGCTCCCCCTTCAAGATCTCTTGCCTCTTGAGGTGACCAAGTCCCTACCTTCCCTGGGCTACATTCATCTTTAGCAGCCACACCACATGTCCTCATGTCTTCAGAGCGCCTTTCTCAAAACAGCCAAGTCCCTGTTAACCCAGATGCTCGTCAGCCCTTGACCTCCTCCTACATGGTGCTGTAGGAGCTCAGCTATTCTACGCAGACAACCTAGGAGGGCTGCCACATGACTTCAGCTGTGGCTTCTCCACTCTTGCCCCTTCCCAGTTTCTCTCACTTATTCTGCTCCACCACACCGACCTTGACAACAAACTTTGCTTCCCCAGGGCGTTTGTGAAAGCTGTTCCCTTGGCCTGGGACACTCTGTCCTTAGTTCTAACCTTGGTTCTCCAAACATCCTGTGAACCAACATTTATACATGACTGTTCCAGAGGAGCTTTTTCTATCTGCCCTGCCATTTCCTTCATGGCGTGTAGGAAAAGGTAGGTAAGATTATGTGTTTATTTTTTCCTACTTTAAGGCAAGCACTAGGAAGGAGGACTGGGTCTTCTTGCCACTCCATTGTCCCCTTGGCTATCATGGTTCCTGGATACCCACTAAGAATTTATTTAAAACCTTCTGAGCAAGTGAGCAGATGATTTAGACAGCTGGAATCTCGATTTCACCTTGCTGCTGACTGGTTGTGCAACCTTGAGGGAGTCCATACCTGACCTGGGATCTCTTGGCCTCTCCACAGTCAAATGGGGAGATGAAGGAAGAGGACTGAAGTCAGCCTGAATGTTCCTCAAGCTTAGTTCTCACCACAGCCATAAGGAGACCATAAAGATAGCACTAAGAGAACACACACTTGGGCCAGGGAGATGCCTCAGCAGGTAAAAGCACTTGCCACACCAGCCAGGTCCCGGAAGTCACAGAAAGGTGGAAGTAGAGAGCAGACTCCACAAAGTGGTCCTGACCTTCGTACACATACACAAGACGCCATACTCACATCATACAAACACACAGTGCATAATACTAAAAAAATAAACTTAAATTTATAGATTTTAAAAGAGGATGAACATCTTAGGTGAGCAAAAAAATTCTCACCCGCCCTTTCCCATCCGAAGTAAGAAACCACAGGCAAGTTTAAATACACTGGTATTTATAGTGTTTTTATGTGGTTCCATAAAAAGCCAGAAGGCTCTCACCAACATGAGAAACATTACTAGGGAAACCTGAAATGGAGAAAGCTCCAGGTGGATCCCAGGCTCTGCCCAGGATCATGATGGGTGCTCACTCTAGGACTCACCCCATGCCTTAGTAGGCTAGGGAGCAGGCTAGGGAGCCAAGGTGACCAAGATCCTTCCATTCGCAAAGCTCAGCATCTCCAAAGAGTACTCTGGGACCTGGGGTAGGCCCAGTGCTTGGCGTTATAAAAGAAAATTATAGAGTCTTGCTTTGAATTTCCAATGAATTCACCTGATGCTCACTGCTTCTGACCCTCCCAACTCCCAGCCATGTGCGCAAGACTTGCTTTAGATGCTATCTATGTTCATAAATATTTGTGGAGCAGAGGGGAAGCTAAGTCTATTCAGTGCAAACTATCCCTTTTCATTCTCTATCTCTACAACGTTTTTGGACTCAGAGATTAATCCAGAAGCCATGTTGGAATTCACTGTTTGATGGGTACCAACCAAAATATTATCTCTTATGCCCAGTGAAGTCTCCGAGAGACAGGGATTCTCAGTGCTCCCACTCTCTGGTGTCCCAGGTAAACTGGGGGACACACCATTCTGTCTCTTTCTGTGCCTCACTCCTAGAATTATCTGATGATGAAGATACTTAGGACAGACACTGACCATGGGGGCATGTGCTAGTCCTAGGTGCTTGAGTAATATCACTAATAAATGTCCTCTATAAGCCTCCAATACACACCAGATCTCCAGCTTGGTCTTGAGTCTGTGATGGCTTAAACAGGAGGCTTCAACAGATGCCTCCAAGTCCTAACTAGTCCTGAGGGCTTCTGTTCTCTCTTAAAGCTTGTTCCCACCTCACACTTTGCCTGATGGAGTCAAAAAGCTAGGAAGTAAGAGTTAAAGCCCCGATTTTGTCTCTCCCTTATCGTGAATGAAACGGGACACATCACAGCCTTTCTTCCTCCCTCTGTCTCAGGAGGAAGTGGGACTAGGCCTGTGGATCTTGAGAGGTTCTAGAAGCATATTGTAAGTCTACAAAACGTAACACTGAGGCTCAAATCTCAGAAGCTATTTGCTTAGATCCTAAGCCAGTTGGCTGAAGACCCAGACACCTGTCCCTTCTTAGTGGACCACAATGTATACCACAAACACGGGTTGTCATCTTAGATCGCTCCGTCATAGAGCACTGGTTTGGGCATTGTATACGCTTGTCTCCTCCATTAGATCCCTCTCTTGATGGGCAGGAGTCTAGGTCCTCATCTTTACATCTCGAGCATTTAGTCTGGAGTGGATGGAGTTGCCTACTGTCAAGAAGAGAGCTTACGTCTTAGCTGGGACCTGAAATTCAGAATGGGCCAGGGCAATAAAGAGGGCGCGTGGGAGAGACACCCAGAGAAGCAGAAGCAGAATCCAGGAGCCCGCAGCTGGAATGGAAGGTGGTGCTAAATCACCCTGTCAAGACTGGGGAAGGAAGCACCTGGCAGGAGTGGGGGCAGAGTGAGTGGGAGCAAGCAGGCACCACTGGGAGGGGAGCCAGCAGAGGGCGCTCCCTTACCCACCTCCACAGAAGACTCCAGCTGGGCAGCTGCCACCTTAACACTAGGCAGCAACCCTGCTAATTACCAACCCCAGGTTCAGCTTTGCATTTTATGAAACTGCTCACACAGGAGGCAAATCTTTCCCTTAAAAAAAGAATCAAGATGGATAGGGGGAGAAAAAGCTCATACCAGTACATACTAATTCAATCTCATCTTGGTCATTTCAGTTTCCCTAAGAAAGTGCTTTCACAAGGCTGCAAAGCTAACATCCATAACTCTCCAGTTTCCCCAGACAGGGTACCTCTGCATTAAGCTTCCCATTTATCTTCAGAGATGGCAAATCATCCATTTATAATGGGATCTAATAAAGCGGGCTCCCTTTGTAGTCCCAGCTGTAGGAATGAGCCGGGACAGAGAGACACTGTTGTTTGGGGGCCTGTAACTGTTACGTCTTCTCAAGGACCTCTGACTACATAGGGTGGCTATGCTGTGACAGGGGCATCGGTGCACCTCAGGGTGGGGTGGCATGTGTGTGTGACCTGCAGGGCCTAGTACCCTGTAACACACACACACACACACACACACACACACACTCAATCATGAGACCAATGGAAAAAGAGCTGGGCCTAACCCCACTTCACTCTCTAAGGTACCAGGGGCTTTCTGGAAGGTATAATTTAGAAACTGACAATTTTAGGGTTCAGCAGATTGATTCAGAGGTTCAGCTGAGTTAGCAAGGACCATGCTCTATTGTCCCAAGGTAGGGTCTCTGAGACTAAATTTTACCAAGCGAGTACTTACCAAGGAGTGTCGTGAGCCAGATCTCCTGTGAGAGCAGCCAGTGCTCTTAACTACTGAGCCATCTCTCCAGCCCCTTATGAAAGAACCTTCGGAGTAATCCCAAATCCAGCCAGATGGCATCTCTTCCTCCTCATGTATCAATCTGCTATTGAGTGTGAGCAATCTCAAAAGGGTCTCAGCCTTGGGTAGAAGCCTCTCTGCCACTGAATTGTCCCCTAAAGGTTCCAAGTGCAGACTATTTTCCCAGCATCTAGCCAGCAAGTTCTTCACTGATGAGGAACTGGTGGTCACCGCAGTGTCCACCATGCCTACTGAATAAACTGTTTCCATCCTTTCTTCCCTGCCTTCCTAGAGAAGTGTAGTTTTATTACACTGTGTGTGGCCGTATGGTATACATTGCTCTAGTACCTAGTCTTGGAGAGTAGCGGGTTATCAACCTAGTTCAGTTGCTTGTTCAGTTCTATGCCTTCTTGCATAGAACAGGTGTCACAGAAAAAAATAAAAACGTTCAGACTAGGCCTGCCCAACCCTTGGCTTATCAACTGTGTGAAACAGAAGTCCTTGGGAATGGTAGACGTAGGAGCTCATCCATCCCAGAGTTAGCAAAGACTAAGAATTCCAAAGATCAAGGAGAGACATAGCTGCAAGTGTCTATGAGGCATAGTGGTCTCCCAGGCCTGAGCTCTAGTGGAATAAAAGATAAGGCATGCAGCACTGAAGTACCTGCCACCAAATGCTGTCAGGGGTCCTCCTGAGCCAGCAGGAAGGCAAGCTGAGAATCTTGTGTCAGATGAGTGATAGATATTCCTCAGCAGAGGAGGGAAGTTCCAGGATCAGTGTGACATTTTCTTAATCCAGGTAGAGTCTGATTTGGAAATGGAAGGAGGGAATCTTCAGAGGTCTCAACCTCCACACAGGGCAAGATAGCCTTGTCTTCCTTCAGGTTATTCAGAAATGGGATACAGAGGCTAGGGACCAAGTGCAAGGTCATCATTCTAGAAGCAAAATAAAGAATTACGGGGGGGCGGTGTCGCGGGAGGTGAGGAAGAAAGGCGGGGAGGAAGGCAGCTAAGGAAGCTGGCCCTGGGAAAGTTTCCACTGTGGGCAATAGAGCTTCGTGACATTGGGAATTCTGGAAAGTGGTAACCTCCCCCAGGGCAAGGAGGAGGGGGATTGGACCTTTATGTACGTGTGCTCCTTTCAGACAGCTATGAAGGCTGCTCCTAGGTGCCATTTATGCCTTGAGACTTTCAGCTTGTCATCAGGAAGTAAACAGAGAAGGTTCTAAGATAGGAAGAAACGAGGTCTGGTAGCTAAAGAATACTAGTGTGCACTGGAAAAGGGAGGGGGATAAATGAGCATTTATAGGACATGCTATACTCTCTTCTGCATCTCAGGAGTCTGTCTACAAAGTCTCTGGTCAAACTTGTAACTTTCCCGGATGTGAAGAACTTACTTCCTCACAAGTTACTGCACTGTTGGACCATCAGCCTCTCAGAAACTCACTGCTTCAGTCAAGCCGAGTTCCCGTCACTGCCCAGTCCTTCCAGCACATCCCACTTGAGCGAGGACAGCTCTGGTGTCTGTCAGCATCTATAAAGAGCATCTATCACATGTTAGGCTTAATAAATGTGTTCTGAATGATGTACTGCATGGGTACATGGATGCACACATGCCTGGCCTGTCTCTAAGGAATTCACAACTTTTTTTTCTGTTCCTAGATTTCTTTTCTACTTAACGCGCATGTGCATGTGTTTGGACTCCCAACCACCCCCCCCCCGTGCATTTAAGTACAGTGCCTCATTCAGTAAACTCCTGCTCACTCTGGGCTCTGTTCTCCCAAAGCACAAAGAGTTAAGCTAAAGTGAGAAGACAACAAAACATGAGCAGTTGTGTAGATTTTAGGGAAAATGTTAGATGCTTAATCAGCTTCCATGGGTAGGTACACACTGCACATATACACACACTCAGCATCCACAGGTAGGTACACACTGCACATATACACACACTCAGCATCCATGAGTAGATACACACTGCACATATACACACACTCAGCATCCATGAGTAGATACACACTGCACATATACACACACTCAGCATCCACGGGTAGGTACACACTGCACATATACACATACTCAGTATCCATGGGTAGGTACACACTGCACATATACACACACTCAGCATCCATGAGTAGATACACACTGAACATATACACACACTCAGCATCCACGGGTAGGCACACACTGCGCATATACACGTACTCAGCATCTCTGGGTAGGTACACATCTTACACATATACACACTCAGCATCCCTGGGTAGGTATACACTGCACACATACACACACTCAGCATCCACGGGTAGGTACACATTGCACATATACACATACTCAGTATCCATGGGTAGGTACACACTGCACATATGCACACACTCAGCATCCATGGGTAGGTACACATTGCACATATACACATACTCAGTATCCATGGGTAGGTACACACAGCACACATACACACACTCAGCATCCACGGGTAGGCACACACTACGCATATACACATACTCAGTATCCATGGGTAGGTACACACTGCACATATGCACACACTCAGCATTCATGGGTAGGTACACACTGCACATATACACACACTCAGTATCCATGGGTAGGTACACACTGCGCATATACACGCACTCAGCATCTCTGGGTAGGTACACATCTTACACATATACACACTCAGCATCCCTGGGTAGGTACACACAGCACACATACACACACTCAGCATCCACGGGTAGGTACACATTGCACATATACACATACTCAGTATCCATGGGTAGGTACACACTGCACATATGCACACACTCAGCATTCATGGGTAGGTACACACTGCACACATACACACACTCACTCAAAAAGCACTTGTAAAATTCTTTAAACAGAGCCAACTCTTCCAGTACAGCCATGGAGGCCCCTCTAACCCAGGTATCACAATCACCAGGAAAATTAGCCATCTTGTGTCTGCCACCAAGACTCTTGAGAAGGTCCCCAGAGTCCTTTAACCCTGAGACTCAGACACCCCAATTGCTGCAGTGAGTCTGTGTAAAAGGAACACGATCTTCAGAGCTCCTCTGGGGAGGAAGGAGCCATTGCCCTTCTCTACCACGGGTACTTCCTCTGAGAGCCTCCGTGTGTGGAGATGGGGTGTGGATTAGCTCCCCTCCTGAAATATGGCTCCCGTGCCAGGAAAAACGAGTTAAGCTTTTCCGCCTCTAGCTGCAGGCTTAGTGGTACAGATTACAACAGCAGGTGACGAGCGACGCGGGCGCTGCTGTGGAGACTGTGCAAATCCCGTTACAGGGCAAAGGCGTTTTAGCTCCAGTTCCAAATTTCAAAGAATGATTGAGTTGGAACGTGGCAGGCAGGAGGCAACTGGGGACCAAAGCTATTTGACTTAAACTCAGAGCCAGGCCTGAGGGGGATGCTGGGGTAGAGGATTCCAGTGAGGAGCTCAGGTGTGTGCCTCTGCCTAACCGTCTCCAGCCGCCTTCCCCTTCCTCTGCCCATGTCTCTGCATGAGGAGCCCCCATCTGTTGGGAATCTTGCCTTCCCGACCAAGCTACAAGCTCTCAGGGATCAGAACCCCCTATTTCTTCAACCCAGTGGGGTTCAGCACAGCTCCTAGAACATGCACACTGCACAATACAGTTTGCAGAATGACTGATGGGTGACTGTGTCAAAGCCCAATCCTCCCTTGCTCTGCCTGGTTTCTAGACTTCTCCAATACCCCCTCAGGGCACTCCTGGAAGCGCTGATCTTCCTGAGTTCCCGGCTAAGAGACCAGAATCTCACTGTAAAATGACACAGGATGAGGATGAAGTTCCACAAGCAGCCTGGGAAACACGGGATTTTAGTGGATGTTGCCATACTATGCAGGGGAATCATTAAGTTGTGAGATTTGGAGACTCTATTAGAGTCAGACACCTCCACCAGCACATTCTCACTCGGCACCCCTCCCACTTTCCCTTGCCCCATGGCCATTGGCCCTAACTTGCCTTTAGCAACAATGAAAAAGAAAAGAAAAGAAAAGAGCAACCCACACTCCCCCCTCCCCCCCGAAAAAAGAAAACCAGTTTGCTGGTTTATAGTAGAAAGAGCTTTGCAGACCAGCAGGAACATGGATTCAAATCCTAGTTTTCACGTCATTTATTCTTTCTGAACTGCAGCTTCCTCATCTGTCAATTGCCCCCATAGAAGCTGTACACTGAGACTGTAGAGAAAGAAACTTCTCCATGGACATTAGTCATCATAGCAACATGGTTCTTGTTGGACTCTCCAAAACTAAATCTGAGACCTGCACAGCCTCCCTAAGCTCAGTTGCTTTAAAAAATCCCGGCGTAGGCAACTAGGCACAGAGAGCAAAGCCCAGAACTGATTTCCATGCCAAGGTGCTGCTTACCTCACCTATGTCAGGAACAGCTGATCAGTGTGTGTGTGTGTGTGTGTGTGTGTGTGTGTGTGTGTGTGTGTGTCCCCATCCATGAGTATGTATGTGGAAGCCAGGGGTTGATGCTGATTGTCTTTCTCAATCACTCCCCATCTTGTTTTTGGAGATAAGGTCTCTTTAAACCTAGAGCTTCTGTTTCAGCCAGACTGGCTGTCCAGTGAGGCCCCCAGAATCTGCCTGTCTCCATCCTGCAGCACTGGCTTAGGGGTACACTTTCCATGCTCCACTTTCACTTGGACGCTGAGGATCTAAACACAGGACCTCAAGCTTGCACACGCTTTACCCACGGAGCTACCCACTCCCCCAACACCCACTGGTTGTTCTGCCCTGGGTGGGGACCCACTGTCAAATAGAGAAAAAGTGAGGACAGATCTCCTTTCCTCTCCATTTCCTTTCATTCCTATTTCCAGGATGTGGCTCGCCATATGCTCACCCTGCTGGGAGTGAAAACGTGGGATATAAAAGATGGAGATGCTCTGGTCCCTGCTGGCAGCAGCTTACTGTCCAGCTGAGGAAGAGAAATGACTAATACTGAGCAGCCAGCCACATCCCCAGCAAGACTGTGAAGGGTGCTCCGAGTGTAGCACCCGAGTGGGAGCAGATGACAGGTGCCGTGGTCTAGGCGTCTTGGGAGCCTCTGGAATACTGGGTGGGAGTTCCCATTACCCACCTGGAGGCAGACCATTAGGCAAGCCTGCACGGCAGTGACATGGGTGGCCCAGGGAGGGTAGTGAGGGCTCCGTCTCTGCAAGTTCTCAGGGGGCATCAGGTGATCCTCTCCCAGCACTCCAAACTGATGACAGTTCCTTTGAAAGCCCATTGTAAGAGAAGCAACAGCCTCCATAAAGGTCAGTTGCATTCTCTCCAGAGAAGTCGAAGCTTGTCTGAGCAGGGCTCAGATCAACCGCTCCCCAGATCAGCTTAGCGGGGCTTCAGTCTCCTCATCTCACATAAGCCATCCTCCCCTCCAATTTCTCTTGCCCGGCTCCTCCAGGCCAAGATTTAGAATCGTGGCTGCCTCTCCCTCCAAGGGAAAACAGAGTGGAAGGCCCGCAAAGACCATCTGAAAATCCCCTTGTTTGCTCTCCCCTTCTGAGCCTCGGAAGAACACGCTGGCAGGGGCACAGACAAACAGGAAGCTGCCTCACTTCTGCCGTGCCCTTTGCAAAGGCTGTGCCTCCACCTCCTCCCCCAGCAAGGGCCAACACTGGGGAAGGAGTTGAGCACTGTGAGATACGCAGGGACCCTGGGCCTCTAATTTCTCCAGGCAGCAAATATAAAGGAGCTTTATAACCACCCATTCTGGGAATCCTCCTGTCCACAGGAGGTTGTCACCCCAAAGGTTTCGGCACTGACGAAAGTGGCATGTAGGAATCATCTCCTCCAGCCACCTCATTAACTGTTTCCTGAAGATGTCACAGTAATGGCCAACCTATAGTGACTTCCTAGGACGGCCAGCAGCTGAGCTTCTGGTACACCCACGAAGGATGGCATTGTTAATGTTGAAATTACTTTCGCCTTACCCATAGCCTCTCCACCCCCACACGTTACAATTAGCACAGCTGGAAGTATGCCCAAGCTGGATTCAAGTCCTTGCTCCTGTAGCTGAGAACTACGTGACCATGATGGAGGCTCTGCTTATTTGACAGTGTCTTTGCGGTGATGTGGAGCTGAGATTGGTGAGCTGTGCTGGAGCTTTCATGGCCGCAAGGACAGGATACACACAGAGCCTTAGGCATCTAAGTGGGAACCCACTTCGCCTCCCTCTCTGAGGACACTATCAGAGGAAGAGACAGTCAGAGAGGCGCTTTCCCTCGAGTCAGCCCAGGTTGACCCCGACTCCTGCTTCTCTGGGATTTAGCAAGAAAAGTGGGACAGAGAAGGTAGAGCCACCATCCTGAGAGCCAAGTGTTGACTCTACATTCTAAGACTCTAAGCCAGAGCAGCTCAGACATGTGCCAGGCCACACACATGGCATGGTGAGGTGGGCAGACAGACACCCCATATGGCCAGCTGAGGCAAGAGAAGCAGACAGCTGTGTTATGGGGGAAGACAGCCAATAAGAACAGTGTCTCCCAGCTGGGTATTGTGGTCCCTTTAGAGGAATAAATGGCTGGACTGAACACTCTGGGTTCATAAAGGGACTGAGCCCACTCCTGTAACGCCAAATTAGGAGGGTCGGCCTAAAGCGAAGTGACAGAAAGGAGGTGTGCTGGTTCTTCTAACTATGCATTTGAGTGGGCCATGGAGTGCCATATATCTGGTCAGACATCATTATTTTAAGAGGTGTCAGCATGTTTCGGGGTAACAGTGTTTGAACTGGTAGCTGGAGTAAAGTAGATCTTCCCAGTGTGAGAGGGGCCCTGCCCACTCGGGAAAGTTGAGCAAAGCAAACTCAGCAGAAAAGCTGAGTTGTTTCCCAAGGAACAGAGAACCTCTCTGCCTGACACTTCATCAGGTTTTTATAGCTGAAAACCACATCGTGTCCTGACTCTCAATCCTTTGAATGGGAACTCACACCCTCAGCTAAGCAAGGTCTTCAGTATGGGACTTGTCGGCTTTCAGAATCAGCCGGCCAGGTCACATGTACATGTATGTATATACTATGAACAATAGATGTTTTGTATCCTGTTGATTCTGATTCTCTGGAGAATCTTGACTAATCCAGGGAGACCCACCCCTAATCAGAGATATCCCAGTCTACTAAGTTATAAAGCCTAACAGAGACAGGGAAAGCATCGTCCTGCTCCTGAACTATGAAAGCAGGCCTTTGAGCAGCATAGGACTTCCAACAGGGGGATGGGCTCTGTGATCTGCAAAGACCCTCCCAGTTCTCAGTCTCTACTTGAAAATGGAGACAGTGAAGCTTAATGTGGCCTTTCTGCCTAATCACCAGCAGGGCCATTGCAGCCAGAGCAGATGTCATGGGACACAGGCTAGGTCCATAGCTTCTCTTTTTGCCCCCACCATTCTACCACTTGGTTCACATGGCAAGTGAGCTCTTCTGATTCCTGACCCTTGCACAACGGTGCTGAAAGACAGGTGAAGAGAGTCAGGGAGCAGGAGGCTGGGGGGAAGCCTGGAGAATCTTGAGGCAAAGGGTGGCAATTTAGACCAGCTGAAAGGATGGAAGAACAGGCATCCTTACCATATGACCCCCACTCCCCACTTCCATGGCTCAGCGTGGCGTGTGGGTCTCAGGATGATGGTGGAAATGTAGAACATTTCTACAGGGAAATAATGGGGCACAGAGAAGATGTAAAAGCTACTTAACCCAGAAAGGAAAGTTCCAGTCTTTGTATACTCTAAATAAAGATTAAAAAAAGAAACAGCATTTCTCTTGCTTGAGATGGTTGGGGGATAATCCTATTAGGACAGAAAAATGTGAAGAGAGGTTACCGCCATGACGGCAACGGCCGGCTTAGGAAGAAGGAGAGTTGGGCTAATTCTCACCCCTGCTGCCTCTCGCTCCTGCTTCCATCTCTCCTGATCCCTGAACAGACTCCAGTCCCAAATCTTCCTACAAGGTGTTCTTCTCTCAGTCAGGCTGCCTCTGTGTTCATATCTTAAAGGATTCCTGAAAAGGCAACCCTACTGCTCTGGAGCTTTGTCCTCTGTCAACTGAGGGCCAAGTGGCTGGGCAGTGGGGCCATGAGTCTGAACACTGACCACATGAGCAATGGCAGAAAGTGAATCTGGGGACAGTGAGTGGAGCTGTAAGGGCTTTGGGTGGTAAGTCTCAGCCCAGGGAGCTCCTCAGGGGACTCTGCCTGTTCCATGTCCCCAAAAAACCAAGCAGGGCCAAGGAAAGGGAACACATGTGCCCCCGGTCTCTTTTCTACTGGGGTTCACTAAGTCTGTAGAAACTGGGTATTATAAACTGACTGTCTCCCATCAAATTTTGCTGTTAACATTATACCCCCTCAATACCTTAGAATGTATCTCTGTATACAGAGATACTTTTTACTAAGATAGTCGAGTTCAAGGTAAGTCAGGTCATCGGGGTATGCCCTAACCCAGAATGAATGACACCAAGGACTGAATTGCTTCCCTGAAAATTTCTGATCTTGAATCTCATTCCTCAAAGGGATCACAGTTGGAAGCAGGGTCTGTGAGGAGGTGACAGATTGAAACACAACCCTGATCTGACATGACTAGTACTGGTACCCTCCAGGAGATTCAAGGATATCCTCTTTCCTATACGAAGATAGCCTTCTGCAAGCAAGAGGCTTTCCCACCCAGATCTGGGGCTTCTCGGCCTCTATAACTGTAGGAAAAGAAGCGTTGGCTGGATGCTTCAGGCATGTCATTGTTGATATTTTGTTCCAACAAACTGAGCATACTAATATAATTGGTGACTCCCAAAATAGGAAAATTGGGAAACACGCAGAAGGAAGTCAACGAGGAAAAACAGAGAAGGAAGCCATCTACAAGCCCAACAGAGAGACCAAGACCAGATTCCACTCCTCCATCTGCAAGAACCACGCCCTTAAGTGACATCTTGATATCAGACTTCTGCCCTCATAGCTCTCAAGAGACTACTTTTGGCTTGTTGTGTTGCTCTGTTTTGCCTGAGACACTGTAGCTCAGGCTATCCTGGAACATAATGCATAACCCAGGCTAACCTCAAATTCATGTCCATTTCCCTACCTCAGCTTCCAATGTGCTGGGATTACTATCATGTGCCACCATGCCTGGCTTGTGCTTTCATGGCTGAAGACTCTGTGGTTCTTCAAACAGATAAGGCTGGAATGGATATAAGGCAGACTAAAGAGATGGGCTTTTCACGCAGCCCTTCCCTTCACCTGAAGGGAAACCCATCTCCACCCCCTGGTACGGCCTTTCCTTCCTGTGGACCAAGTTCTGCGGCCCTGGAACAGCAAGTGTCTATTTCATTTTGGGGTGGACTCCGGACAAGACCCTATTTTGTCTTGCAAGAAGGAATCATTTTTAATCAGGCAACAGTGAGCCTGAGAGAACAACCCATAGAGACAGTGCAGGCCTAGTGCCAGAGAGGAGGCCAGTTGCCAAGGCCCAGCTCCCTGTTTTAATTCCCTGGCTCTGAAGGGAGGGCATCTCCACCCTGCAGGAGGGGAGGAAAAAGATAGGGCACTTATCAGTAGAAGCAGAAGTCCTCCTGGAGGCTTGGCTGCTGCTCTGCTCTGGCAAGACCTGTCCTAGCACCACATCAAGCCAGACTGCAGGGTAGTGGAAGAAAAAAAAATGCTGGAAGCGAAGAAAGGGGGACGCCTTAAGAAAAAAGATGGCATCATGGTGCCCACAACCAGTTGTTCACAGCTCCCCCTTCCCACTCCTCTTGACCTTCACCCTTTGTGTAGGAAGAAGGAAGGAGTCCCTGCTGTGTAGTTGCAAGGAAGACTAGAGACAGGGCTTGTGGGCATGAAGGGACCTGGTGGACAACCAGAGGTTGCTAGCATGGGAACAGGGGCAGAGACCAGAGGAAAACACTCCTGCACAGAGCTGTTTCCAAAGGCTGAGGCAACACTTCAGAAAGCCTGACAGTCCAACTTTCCAATCTCTGTGAGACTGCATTGCTATTGCCTCTGGGGTTCACCATTGCAATAAACTAGCTACAGTATAGCAGCCTGAATCCCCAGCTGTCTTCCCTGCCCTGCTGACAACCTCCCCCTAATGTGTTTGGGGTGAGATGGGGGAGACAGGGAACTAATCCTCAGCAACAGAGGGGCACAGGTGAGAGGAAGCCCAGATGAGCCACAGATTCCAGAGCCCTAGAATGAAATCCCTACACCCGCAGATAGAATTTAGATTCTGGCAGACGAGCAGATGAGAAGATGCTCGGGCAGCTTGACAAACCCATTTGAACCGAAAGACAACGGGCAAGGAGAACTGTCACACCCCTACTCCAGGCCCTCTTCTGACAGCTTTGAATCCTCAGCAACGGGTCCAGAAGGCAGACCAACATCTCAGCCAGCAGGGGCGGCAGCCTGTGTTTTCAGTAGCCAGGCACACCAAGTTCTGCTCCAGCGAGTGCACTGAAGACTCTAAGGCTTGGGATAGCCTTTCAAGTAGCTTGTGGAAGGTGCTGAACCTTGGAGAAGGCAGACCCTCCTTTGGATCTTAGCTCCGTATATCACTAGCTGGTGTGATGGACTAGTTCCATGAATCTTTGAGCTTGCTTTCTTTAATGTTAAAAAATAGAAATCAGAGCATCTACTTCTGGTTTGCAGAGTGAATTCAGTGAGGTTAGAAGAGTCGGACACCTCTCTGATGTTTGGTAAATATTGTATTCATTGCCCCTCCAACCTAACCTTCGACTCCTGGATGAGATGCCTAGAAAAGGCTATAGGGATTCAGCCTTGAAAATCAGCAGTAATGTGGAACTCACCACCGTGCCAAGATGGCCATTCATTCCACTTGGACAGATCTCATGGTCAGGATGCTGAAGTAAATAAAAGCCAGCCTCTCCATAATGTCTCCATGAGCCGTATGCTATCTCCCACCAGCACAATAAGACATAGGCGGAGGAACCAGCATATGCTTCCCTTCTCCTGTAATGGCGATTGCTGTCGCCATCTGTACTTTCTCCACTCATCCATCACTTCATCCATTGACTCCCTCATTCCATGGGTAGCTAACTAGCCTCGCCACTGGGCTCAGACACCAAGACGGGAGGCCCGAGTTCTTTCTGAATCAGGAACTCACCACAGAGGAGATTCTCAGCCAAGCATGGTAAACTTGCTTTTTAACTCTCCAGAGGCTGAGGAAAAGGATGGAAAAGAATGGACTAGCTTTGGCAGTGCCTCTGGAGGGACGGGCATGCTCCCGCGGCCTCCAGGGAGGCTATAGAGCTCACAGAAGAAGCACAGATCCCAATTTCTGATTCCCAACAGCTAATGAACCCATGGCCCATGCCAAGGAGCTGCTCTTTACTTTAAGATGAGCCAGCTCAGCCTTACTTGCGAAGCAGTCCCCAAAGCCTCCACAGGAATCTCACCATAAAGAATTCTTATCTTCTCATGTGACTACTTCCCTCTCTTTTAAGAAATAGTCCGAGTTTGCAGTGAGCAAGCATCCTCTCTCTCCCCTGCCTTTACCTGATATTATTTTGGCTCCTGATAATTGCATTAGGTATAGAAACTGACTTTATGATGCTAATAATTATACATGCTCACAAAACAGATGGGTCTGGGATCCGGAGGGGGGAGCGTTTATGGACTCGGAAATGAGACATTTTGTGGGTAGGAAATGGATAGTTATTTCCAGATTTTATTGCTGTGTTCCATGGGCTTCTTCTTAAATCTTGTTGATAATACTTTGCCTGAATTGCCTTCCGTGCATTTTGTAGGGTTTAGCTCATCAATTCAGGGTATGCCGGGAAAGTGGCATTAACTGTCTGGACTAGGAAAAGGCAGATGTGGCATGGGACAAGTCTCTCCACTTGGAAGAGGCACACACCATGAACATGAGAAAGTCTTCCCACCAATGGAAGATGCATGACAGAGGGACAGCTAATTCTGTACTGAGACTGAGCAGAATAGCCAATAGAATGTATGAATCAGAGGAAACCTCAGAAACCATCTGGTCAGCGTTTCTCAAGCTAAGGTTCCGCAGTAGGGAGCCTGCTAAAGGTGCAATCATGGTTCCTACACAGACAACTTCCCTTCATTCCAGGTGACCATTGACTGCTAAAGTATAATGAAGTTTCACTGACCTGGGCCTCGAGAGATGACTCAGTCAGTAAAGCGCTGACCACACAAGCACAAAGTCTTGAGTTTGAATCATCAGCACCTATGTAAAAGGAGGTGAGTATCCATAATCCCAATCTTGGTGAGATAGAGACAGGAGGATCCATGGAAATTACTAGCTTTCTGGCCAGACAGTCTAGCCAAATTGGTGAGCTACAGGTTCATTGAGAGACCCTGTCTCAAAAAAAAAAAAATAAGATAGAGAGCAACAGAGGAAAACCCTTATTGACTTCTGACTTATACAGAGAGACAGACAGACACACACACACAGAGACAGACAGACAGACAGACAGACAGACAGCGATTGGTCTGAGCTGATTGTCCTGGGACATACTTGTATTTCCAGTATTTTCTAGGCAGAGGCAGGAGAATCACTGCAAGTTTGAGGGCAGCTCGATTTCTATAGCAAGTTTCAGGCCAACGAAGGCTATGTAGTAAGGCCTTTCTCAACCCCTCAAAACAACAAAAATTACCTGCTCTAGTTTCAGTCCCTTTACGTGAAAAATGAGGGAACTAAAGTCCAGAGGTGTTAAGTCACCCAGCCAGCGAGTGGACCCCACACTGGCTTTCTCTTCAAAGTATCCTGTCACCCCAAAGTATGAGATAAGCAATGGAACTGACAAGCTCTCCAGCTTTAGGGCCCACATAAATCATATGGGGGTCTGGCGGAAATGCCGACCCTGGTTTAGTGGCCACGGCACATGGACCAAGCTCCTGCATGTGAACAGGACTCCTGGGCGATGGGCTCCACTGGCCCATCGAGAAAGCTGCTCCTCATCAGAAATGCTTCGTATCATAGCTGTGGAAACACAACACACACACACACACATACACACACACACATACACACACACACACATACACACACACACACATACACAAACACACATACACACACACACATACACACACACACACATACACACACACACATACACACGCACACATACACACACACACACATACACACGCAGCCTGCTCAGGCAGCGTAGGTCTCATGCCCAGGAATAGTTGGCTAGCACAAAACAAACTCAATGGTGTTTCTGTAGACTTTTTATATTATTTTGCTTTGTTCGGGCATTTTTTTGTCTTATTGGTCTTTTATTTGTATATTTTGATTTCTGTTTTTGAGGGGAAGGATTGCCTGTTTGCTGCTTGTTTTGGGAGGACATAAGGCTGGAAGAATAGAGTACTGGGGAGGATCTGGAAAGAGTTTGGGGTGGGGATCAAAATATATTTTATGAATTTTCCAATAAAAAGAAAAAATACAGGTTCTTGCTATGAAAAGAAAGAAAAAAGGAAGGAAGGAAGGAAGGAAGGAAGGAAGGAAGGAAGGAAGGAAGGAAGGAAGGAAGGAAGGAAGAAAGGAAGAATTGCTAGACAGAGGCCCTGCCCAGATACAGTGGCCAACTCCTTTATTATTTTCTCACCTCTTTACCTTGTATTTGAGACAAATCATCCATTGCTCTTACCTAAAAGGAAGATGGACTCAGCCCTCCCAGATACTTCCCGGGAACTTTCAAATGATTCCCAGCTGAGAAGCACCTGGGCATGTGCAGTGTCCTAAAACCCCACAGAAGAGTTCACATGTGATTGTCTACTGGTGATGCTCCATCAAGAAAGACAATTTGAAGGGAAAATTAGCCCTACCACATGTTCTGCAGCTTTGTATTAATAATAGAAATACCCAAGCACAATGTAAATGTGGTGTATTATTTAAATATAATAAAGGCATAACTAGTCAAGTCATCCCCAATAAAGCACTCCCATCTCCTCAATGTCTTTGAGCTCAACACCCCAACCTTCCTCGAGTGAGGTTCTCACTGTCGAGACCACCAGCACTGCTCCCCAGTATGGGTGTTCTCTTCTCAAACACCCCAACATCTTTCCAATAAAGTGTTTGCTTGCTGTCCTTCTGTGTTCTTCTATAAATTATTTGACTGACAAGAACAAGAACCTGTGCCAGGGGAACCCAGCCTTCCTGGTGCCCCCCAGTAGCATCACAGAACCCAGCCTTCCTGGTGCCCCCCAGTAGCATCACAGTCTGAAAAGTGCTACTCTGAAAACAACAGCTGTGGGACTTGGGGAAGTCACAGGGTTGCAGGAGTGGTGTTAGCGCCATTGCGGTGTTTTACGCATCTTTTGTGAAGCCAGTGTATAAGGTAGGGACTGCACTGCCTATCATACTCCTCTTCATTGTTGTTAGATCTTGGACCAATGGGTAGCAGCCCAGTCATCCACTGGCCATCTCTGGTCTGTTCGCTTCTCACCCCACAGGCTCCTACAGCACCTTGAAGAGAGCTGGTTCCATCGTCTCTAAACTTCTTTGCAATACACAAGTAACAGGACCCAGAAACAATGAAATGCACCTCCCTTTCTTCCAAAGAACTTCTGGGCTAAAAATATAACATAATATAGAATAAAAATAAAATCCTATGCTTGGTCTTTCTGGCTGCTATTTCTATTTGTTCCTTGGTGGTTAGGTCTCCTGATATTTGGCCTTGATTCTTCTGCTGTTCATAGAGTGTCATTTCTTCATTCAGCATGACTTTGGGTGATTTGAAAGCAGAATCTTGGGGATGTGAAGCTCTGTGGTAAACAGATTTTCTCTTCTTTGCCTTCTTTCCTCTATCGTTTGGGGCTTAAAGAAAGCTGCATTCAAACCTGGCCAAGACTCCTTCTTGTTGAACATATTTACAGCATTCCTTCTAATTTCTCTTGGCTCACCTGACTAACCAGGTGGCCTTGTTTTAATCGCCTAATTGGGAACACCCTATCTCCAGCCCCCAAACATCCATTCATCAGCTGCTAGCAGATTGGGATCATCCTCTTTCACATCCAGTCCCTCTTGGCATCTTCCTCCCTCCTCCTTCCCTCCCCACAAGGTCCCTCTCATAGACACACATTGATAATGAATAAATCTCTTTCAGAGTAGGGAGTGTGCTGATGTGTCCATGGGGAAGGCCCCACAGACACAGGCAGGATGGATGGCTGATGGGAGCCCTGCCGTCGGCTCTAATTAACTTATTGTTCTCTGGGCTCCAGCAGGGTTATGGATGAGCTCCGCAAAGCAGCCCACTTAACCTGAGCATCCCAGTCCCAATCTATTACTTTCTCCACTGACTTCAGCCTGGTCTAAAAAGGTTGAGTGTGGGCAAAAAGCCAAGAGAGCTTAATTTGAAGAGTTCCCTAAAGGTACCTGCCCACTTGCTTCCACTGACAGGTTACCCTATGGGACACCTGGGTTTGCCCCTCAGTAGGCAAAGAAAATACAACCAAGAGTGCCTGAAAATCTGATCTCAGTCCATGCATACAGATAGTCAGCTCTGAAGATAGGCACAAGAAAGTTACCACTTATATGCCAAGGTTGTCTCCTTATGTCTAGTTGAAGCATCATTTGGCCCCAAAATCAAATCTTTCTTTGCATATCACAGAGAGTCTGTGATCATTCATGTGTCTACATACTTAAGGGTGTAAATTACGTGAGACTCAGTTTCCCCCTCACGAAGTTTGTCATCTAATGAGGTGATAGGAGCTAGTCAAGGATGACCACACAGCAAGAGGACCCTCCAAGAGAGGGGCTAAATGCGTAAATAGAGACTACTCATTTGTTTCCTCACCGTCCAGAGCCAAATGATCACACAGAAACTGTATTGATTACAACAGTGTTTGGCCAATAGCTTAGGTATATTCCTATCTAGCTCTTACATCTTAAATTAACCCATTTCTATTAAATGGGTTAATAGAGATTGTGGCCTACCAGTAGGATTCTGGCATCTTTCTCCTTTGGCAGCTTCATGGCATCTCTCTCTGCTTTCTTTCTCCCAGCATTTAGTTTCATTTTCCCTGCCTAGCTCTATTCTGCCCTGCCATATTCCAAAGCAACTTCTTTATTAACCAATGGCATTAAAACATTTTCACAGCATACAGTGGGGAATCCCACATCATCCCCTTTTCTGTCTAAATAAAAAGGAAGTTTTTCACTTTAACATAGTAAAACTGTATATAACAAAACAGGTATCAGGCAAAATTAAAGAAAATATTATATCATCTATTTTATCTTTGTGAGTCCTAAGTTTCATATCTACTTTTTCTTTTATCATAACTAAGGAAAACTATAATTATAACTATCTATTCTTCAACTCCATCAGAAACCCCAAAAGGATATAATATTACCTTAGTAAACAGGGAGTGCATTGTAAGCAACTTCCAAAACTCTAGAATTGACAGAGACATCTTGCTGCCTGGACAGTCACCCAAAGTTCTTCTATTATATTGGGGCATCTATCTTCAGCCTACAGACCTATAGTATCCAACAGACTTCTCCATAGAGCAGGAAATTTGAAAGACTGTTTCACCTATATTGGCAGTTTTTCAATCACTTTCTTTTGTGTCCTGCGGAATATCTGACAGACTCTTTCATGAATCAGGAACCCTGATGGACTGTCTCACCTTCTTTAGGCAGGTTTAGCAGTCATTTTTCTGTGGATCCTGCAGGTCCAGTATATACAGCATACCATCAATCAGCCCAGGCAAGAGCAGCTTCTTGCCCAAATAGCTAGCCTTGTCACATTGAAGGCCAATTCCATAAAGATTTTCTTCAATGCCCATCAACCCCTTAAAGTAACTGGTGCTGTCAGAAGCAGACATGTCTCATTGTTGAGAAAAGTCTAAGTTTTTAAAACATTTTAAATACCATGTTCTATAGGTCTTTGAAAGGTTTGAATAATACCTATCCTTCTGAACTATATCTCTGTATATCTAGAAAACCTAACCAACATGACTACAGTTTGAATATTATAAATAACTATCTATTAATCTGTTTTCTTAATTATAAATTACATTTTAAATGGGCTGCACAACACAATATCTTTAAAAAGAGCAGAAATACATATATACAATGTAACAAATTGCCCTTAAATTTCTATCAATAGACCAAGATCCATACCAATACAAAGTATTCATCTTTATATTATATCTCCCCCTTTTTAAAAAAGAGATTGACTGCAATCATTTAATCATTCATAATCAACCCCCTTTAAATGAAAACACTTATAAAGAATAATTTTTGGAATTTGGGCATAGTTTTATCCAAAATGCTTACTGCTGTTTGATGGATGAAGTATTTTTAGGGTTCATGGAGACCTTTTGGGGATCTTGTTCCATCAAACCACATTAGCCTAGTAGGAATCCACAGGTTCTCAACTTCTGTGGAAACAAAAGCAGAACCTCTTTTCCAAAGTAACATATCCTTAGACACAAATTTTGAAGTCAAGATATCTTTAAAATATATGTGTTGGTTTAGCTTAGCAGCCTCCACAAATGTCTCTCTGCAGTTAGCTCATTAACAGTCAAAAAAATTTAAAGAACACAATAATATACATAATCCAGACTCTCTGTGTATTTTCCATCTTTATGTGACTCTTTTACTCTATTACTTTTTAATATTTATTTTATTATTTTTACTCCTTTAATCTATGACTTTTGCCCTCTTTTATATTACTTTTACTGTCTCTTTAAAAAGTTTATTTTTAAAAAACTATTTCTTTCTATTACTGCCTATACACATTTTCTTTTTTTTCTTAAGTCTATGTACATTTTTTACACACATTATGACGTGTCTAGAGGTTTACTTTTGTCTGAATCTGTCTTTATTGCATATCTGTAATCGTTTTTTGATCACTGCTTTAAACTGTTATGCAGTCTTAACTAGGACCAGAGTGACTGCTTTGGCTGTTGGTTCTACCCTGCTCAACTTTCCAACATGGCAGAGGTCTGTTTACTGCCAGCTCTGGGAGCCATGTTTATCACCCCAATTCTGGGAAACAGTCGGCCCATGCCACCACCAAGTAACTTGCAGCGCACTTTCCACAAACCCCATTTAAGTACTCTATAGTGAGACCTCCCAAAAGTAGTAGAGCTGTTCATGACACCAGTACAAACCAAGAAGTCATCTCTTAAAGAATCTGTGCCTCTGCTTGCCACCAGCAAGCAGAGCCTAGCTAAAAAAAAAAAAAAATGCAGCTACCAAGAAGTCCAGTTGACTCACATTTTTGTGGGTCAAGAAGCCCTTTTTTAAGCTTTCTATGGCTTTTTAAAGCTTTTCTAAGGATGTATATTGCCAAACATTTGGGTACCATTATGTAAGTCTTATATGGGCACCTAAAGATGGTGATATAAGATTGAAAATGAGCTGTGATTAACCAAGGGATTTTAGAGCTAGCACTGATGGGCTGGTAAGGAGGGCCACCTGATCATGGGGCTATAAGAATGAAAAAGACATCACTGTGGGAGCATTTGTGTTTCAAGGGAATCAAGGGTGATTTGTCTGGACAGGCAAAATGAGCACTTGGTTCAAAAACTGGCAGGGACTCTGTTAGTGAGCTTGGACTTCAGAGCAGGGCTGCCTAAAGCTTGTTGAGCAGCAGAGCGGTATGGGAGAGGTTGCATGTGTGACTAAGAACAAAGGTTAATCTGTCATGGATATGCAGGAAGAGTGTGGAAAGAGATGACACATTGTGGTGTTGAAAGGCTGATTAGGAGGCTGGTTGAGATGCAGAGTGAGAATAGGGGCTACAGTCTTCAAATTTCAGGGGAAAGGTAAAGGAACCAAGGACTCAAAGTGAGATGCTCCAAGTTATTGCCAATTGCAGATGGTTTCTCAGCACAAACGCCTCCCAACTCCTAACCCGGGGAGGGGGGATTTGTTCAAGATCATACAACCAGAAGTCAATTTCCAGTTCCCAAGTTTATGGTTATCGGCCCAGATGAGTTACCATGACTATAGCTCTCCAGGTGTCCCCAGAGCCAAGAGGCTGCAAGGACCCTATATACCCCTGACAACTTTAGCAGCTTGCTTAAGTTTCATCAGGATATCCTACCCTGTTTTACAGAAGGATGACTTTCTGTCTACCCCACTTCCAACCCAATGGCCAGTGGGAGCCACAACAGTATAGTAGAAAGGAGAGAGATTAGGACTAAAAGGAACTTCTTCCATAGCCTCATTATCTGTCAAACTTGGGTGAGCTGCCCAGTATCTCTGAGGTGCAAGGTCCTCAGTCAGGAGATAGGCCTACCTACTTCATGGGATGAGAGTAGTGAAGATTATAGAGAGTGTGCCTAACAGAGTACACAGAAGCAAAATAAATCATTAATCACAGTGGTCATGATTGTTAATCTTATACATGCAGGGATTTCTAGACCTAGATCAAAAAGCGGGGGTCATCCTTTGTTGGTAAAACCAAAGACTTCAACTGTAAACTATAGAATGGGAGACCACAGAGCCTGGAAGGCAAAGACCTACATCTGGGAACAGACTCTAGCTGTGCAATGCTGGGTATGGTTCACCAATGTCTGCATTCTCCTCTTCTTCCTACAGTTAGAACTAGACTGTATCTCCCAGCCTCCTTGATCATCACTTATAGCCACATAACTATATTCTATGCTGTGGAGTGTGAACATACATAGATGATGCATGCCATCTCCAGGTCTTGCCCAGAAAAGCATATCACAAAGGATTCTTAGCTACTATTTTCCATCCACCTTCCTAATTGAGATGCTCCAAGAACCTGATGGGCAGAACAACTGCAAAGCAGAAGTTGCTTAGGCGCCCTGACTACTACTCCAATAGAGCATCCTAGCATCCCACCAAGTCCCACTGTAGAGAGGAAAGCTGGAGAAGCTGTGCTGACCCATTGAGATATGGGGATGTTCACAACAATGGCCTACAGGTCCACTTAAATCATTCGTTCACCTTGTTTGAGGCCCACAAGCCTCACCTACAAGGTTCACATTTAATACCTATAATGTTCATACTGAATGGAGACTGTAAAGATAGAAAGGCATTAAAGAAGGAGGATGCAAGCAGCCAAGAACTCACTAATGTCAATAATCAGTACTGTCTTGTGCAATCTACCCCTTGAGTCACATCCTAAGCCCCTCCCACACCAGGTGCTTCAAATTTTATTTAAGATGGTAGAATGCACAGAAGGAAGCCTCGAGAATTGACTGTTTTCTCCTACTTTTGGCAAAATAAAAATAAAAGAATCAGTCACTTTTCCTGCATCTACTTGCTTCCGTTCCCCTACTCAACATCCACCCATACAGACTTTCTTAACTCTTGGGGTGGACCCAGAGAGAGCACCAATCTGTCCTGCCGAAGGACCACACTCAGTCTGGAGTCAGCACCCTTCCCTCATCTTTTCAGCAACAAATAACAGAGGGAATTGGGGGAGGTTGTGGAACCCATGTTAATGTGTTAATTGAAAGAGTCAGTAAGAATCCAGACTCCAGAACAACCCCACCCCCTCAGGTGTGGAAGATATATGGCTACCAAAAGAGTGTCAGCATCTCCTTGAGAGGTACCCCTGCAGAAGAACATGCATGTGTACCTGAGCACATAAGAGTGATGGTGACGGTGTGCTTAAGATGTGTCGATACATGTGCATGCATCTAAGAAATGGGTATCTGTCTGTATATGTTTGGATCCCTTTAGAGAAGTATATACATATATTTTCATGTGTTTGTGAGGTATGTATGTGTGTATATACATATGCCTGTGATTAAGATGTGTTAGTACACACACATACACACGTGTATCTAAGTGTGTGTGTGTTTGTGTTTGTACATGTACACACATGGTTTGGTCTCTTTAGGAGCATAGGCATGTACTTGTGTGTTTGTGAGATGTGCATGTGTGTGCATCTTTGTGGATGTGTTTAAAGCACATGTATCCATGTACATTAAAAGGTATGTTTGTGCTTAAATGAATGCATTAAAGTACATACACATACAGGTGTATTTGAGTGTTTGAGGAGTGTGTGGGTATATGTATGTGGCTATGCTTGAGGACCTCACACAAGCCTTTGTGCATATGTACATGTGTGAGTGTGTGGTACCTTGGGTAGGGAGTGACAGGGGAGAGCAGCAGAAATACCTCTAGGCAAAACGTTCGCATCTCGTTCCCTCCAGAGGACTCCCTGGAATTGCAGTGGATAAGCAATGCATTACTCTTAACCATGTTCCCAACCCCCTCCTGAATCTTTATCCTGGAAAATTTGGGGCAGGAACCCTGAAGAAGACATGCTCTTTCCTTGTGAATATGTGTTCTGCTACAGGGTGCAGCAGACTCTGGACTCGGCTGTGCTCCAGGACCTGTCCCCCCAGCCCACGGAGAGGACAGTGTGCAAGGAAGAACAAGAGAGTCAGTCCTCTTAGGAACAAAGACAGCTGGGAGGCCAGGTGGGTGGGGGAGCTGGAGCAGGAGGACCACGGGCCCTGGGAGGATCTTAATTCTCAGCCCTGCAGGAGGCCCAGGGAAAAGTGCTGGCAGCCTGGTGGGCCTGCCAGGTTAGGAACAAGCCCCTGACACAGGGGTTTGCACAGGCGCACAAATGAAAGAAAATCAGAGGAGATGAAACCATACAAATTTCAGGTAATAGAAAGGGAGGAAAGAGATGTGTATGTGGCCTGGGTCTCAGCTCAGAAAGGTCGGTTCCAAGAAGACGCTGGCCAACTTTATATTACTTTTCAAAAAGCCAGTGAGCTGAAAAATAACTCTCACCTTTTTTTCTATTATTATTCGTATCTTCAGAGTTTCTTCTTCACATTGTTTTCTGCATCTCGCTTGTTCATTTCTCCCCAGCCTGATTTCATTTGGAGATTTGGCCTGCAGCCTGGAGGGAAGCCGATCCTTCTAAGAATGCATTTATTTTGAATCCTCAGCAGTGGCCAAGTTGCTTCTGCCCAGTCACAGGGCTGGAGGCAGATGGCAGGGAAGGGGCTGTGACCTGAGCTGGGGAAGGATACGGGTGGACAAGTCACAGGAACCTGTGTGCCATTCATGGTAAATACACGCATGCATTTTGCGTGTGTGTTTGTATAAGCCTAAGGGTTGGTGAAAGAGCACACACACGACACAGCACAGCAGTCGGAGTGTGCCTTACCAGCATTACAGGTGTGTGTGAGAGGCTCCTCCAGCTGTACATGTTTTATGACATGTGAGCGAGCATATACATGGACATGTGTGGGCGCTTGTGTGGGTCTGCCCTCCCCTGTGCAAGTGAAAGGGATGTGGGATGGCTCTCTTCTGCCTCACTAGAGTCTACAACGGCAGCAACTGGCTCCTTCACCTTTTGCCAAGCTCGGTGAGGCGCAGATGTTGTTTGAACCAGGGAAAATGTCAGTCCCCAGGAGGAGCCCAGCTTTAACTTACAGCAAGCCCCTAGGAAGCGTGGCAGTGTATTCTGGGTATTGTGCTTCAGGTCCATTTGCATTTGTTCTGTCCAGTAGCTAAGGGCTGGTGGGTGGTGTGAAGAAGGGGGCACACTTCCTCAAGTGCCTCCAGTTCCTCCCAGCTTCCTCGAGCCCCTGGTGAGCCTGGCACCAAAGGATACCACCGACCCCCCGGGGAGGGGGGAGCCTTAATCAGCCTCGCCCTTACCACCACAGCAACCTAGACTTGTTCCTCCTGGCCTGAAGCAGCATCTTCTTGGTGGTAGGTGGGAAACCTCACACTGCAGAGAACAGAAGCTGGGCATACTATTCACTGTGGCCCAGAATAGGCACAGTGGGGTTCTGACCATGGCATCAAGACTCTAAGTCCTATAAACAGTGACAGAGTCTGAGCTTTGCAGATGGAAAGGTGCAGATGTCCAGCCCTCCCTAGAAGTGCATGCCTTCACTAAGCCCCTAAATTGGGAACTCTGTGTGACATTCAACTCCTTCCTAAGGGGACCTCAATGGGCTGTGCGGGAAGTCAGTATGTAAGAGAACTGTACTCCCAAGCTCGATCACCCCAGAAGTCATGGTTCATTAAAAACACCACACGATTTAAACAGATGGGGAAATTTTGGTCAGCCGCTTAAACAAGGGTACAAAGTCAATACGTAGAAAGGCCAAGTTCAAATTTGGCCAGGGGCTCTGCCATCATGGGGGTCACTGCTATGCAGAACTGGCTGCTAGACTGGGCAAGCTAGAAGGGAGCGTATCCAGAGAGAGGAAGAAGCCACACCTTAAACTTGGATTCCTGCAGCTCACCAGGAGACCCAGGCCCAGGACATTCCTAGAGAATGTAGAGTCCCAGGTGTGTCCACTGCGGGAGCCCCACAAAGTGGCTTCCTGATCTAATTCTCAACTACTATCAATCTATACCTGTAGAGCGCCAAGGAATGGGCAGTTGGGTGTGATAAGGAGATGCTGTGTGACCATGCTGTTAAATTCTGACCGGTGATGTGAATGGGACCGTAGCTTTCAGAGTTAGTGATGTTTGAACATGATGATGGATGCTGGTGAGCCTCGAGTGGGTAGATCTTCTGCTTCAGTGGCCAACGTAGCCTACAGGTGGGCTTGGTTAGGATGACCTGTTTTCTTAGTTCTCGAACCAGTGCTCTCACCACCATGGGAAGTCAAAGGGTCAAGCCACAGAAGAGATTCTACTGAACTAGGACACCCAGGCTGTAAAAACTCTCATGCGGGCTCAGCTCATTTTCCTGTCAAGAACCCAGAAGCAACCCACCCTCAGCACTAGGAAGGCCATGGACAGCCCTAGAGAAAGTCCCAGCAAGAGGACAGCTTAGAAACACTTCCTTTTCCTTAGTACCCTGGCTTCTAATGCCACAGACAAGAGTTTCCCCCTTTGCAGCTTCGCCAGTACTCATGCATAATAATAACAGCAAGGTTAGTCCTGTTCCGGGAGATGCATCCTCATGTCAGAACATGTTAAGGAACCTGGGTTGCCGTGGCAATGAACTTGATTTCTTAGGGTGAGATTGGACCATTCCTTTCTATGTGAACTAGTGGCAGAGGCCCCTATCTCCAAGGGATGTTAAGGAACTGGGATGAGGTAATTGATGAATTCGTATGACCTCTGTAGCCTAATTAGTCTAAAATGAACATAATAGCCCTAGCTGTGTGACCTTGTGCAAATTATTTAAACCTTCTGTGTCTCCATTTCCTTATCTAGAAAATGAGACTAATAATAGTATCCACCTCATAGGGTTAAAAGGGGATTAAGTGGGATTAACGGAGGATTATGCAAGTTAATATTCATAAGGCACTTAGAACAGTACCTGCTACACGATCAGTGTTCTGTAACTTACAGTTATATCCTCGCTGGGATTATTTTTGTTGGCACGGCTCAAGGAGAGCTGCTAGTCCATTTCACAGATGAGGAACCTGAGGCGAAAGGGATTGAGTCACTGGTCTGAGACTTGCACCTGAGACTTTCTGACTACAAGTGATGTTCCGTGGCCCTCTCTCAGTAGCTTTGGTGGGTTTTCCTCCTTCTACAGAGACTGCCTAGGAAGACTCCAGATTCCCTCTGTAGTCAGATTTTCCCCCAGGGGGAATGGGTGGGGGGTGACAGAGACATCTGCTTCACCCAGACAGGAGAGCAGGCTTGGGGAAAGGGCTGGTTTGGGGTGGTTTCAGCTCTAGGGCTCTCCAATCTTTTGCGCCCAGCAGTCCTTCTCCGGGAGGCTGTCTATGGGTCAATTTGGACGCTGTGGGGTGACAGCCATAGCTTGGAGAAAGCGTGTGTGTGTGTGTGTGTGTGTGTGTGTGTGTGTGTGTGTGTGTGTGTGTACAGAGAGAAAAATGGTGAGCCCCCACCCATATCATCTCCAAGGCTCAGTTCTCACAGGAGTGCTCAAGGGGTCTCCTGCAGGTGCTTGGGGAACCGTCTCCAGCCACCCACACACACACCCTGTCATAATCACACACCCCTGCATGCATAGACAACACACACACACAGACACACACACACGGAAGACATGATCAAGCACTGAATATCCTCACATGCTACTTTATCCGGCAAACAAATGAACTGTACCCTTGTGGTCTCGGTGAGGAGTTTCATCCATATCCAGGCCCCTCATTTCCTGTGGAAACAGCATGCCAGACACCCCAGCTCAAACACAAGCTGGAAATCTCAAGCGCTAACTCAGTGGACTCTCCCCGTCCACTCCATCAGGGGAGAGTAGATTTAGGCTGTGAGGAACCAGCACGGAGGTTCTGGATGACTTTCTGACTTCTGTACCCCTGGTCCCTTTCTCTTCCTTTTTTCCCTTCTGCCTTCTCTTCTTCTCTACTTCCTTCTCCGCTCCCCCCATCTCTTCCTCCTTCTCCTTCCCATCATTCTCCTGCATCGCCTCCTCAGGCTCCCCGGCTTTCGGCTTTCTCCCCTTCCCCGCCTTCCAGGCCTTCTCCTCCATCCAGCCCTGGAAAGTTCCGGTCTGCACTGGGAGTTTCAGTTTCCGGCCCAGTTATAATGGGTGTGTGTGTGTGTGTGTGTGTGTGTGTGTGTGTGTGTGTGTGTGTGTGTGTGTGCAGTTGGGGAGCTTGGAAGCTGTTTTGGAGTGTGCGTGTCTATGAATACCAAGCATGTTAATAGGTTAAAGTAAATCTAAAGTAACATTTGAAAGCAGAGAGATGAAAGCAGATCACAGGCCAAAGATCAAACAATCTAGAGCCACTTCTAAGCCTTTTACAGCTGGAGGTTATTAGCATTTGAGAGTGAAGAGCATTAGAGGGAGACAGGGGTGGGGGAAAGTTGGAAGGAATTTTTGTTGTGGAGATAAAAACTAAAATAAATGACAGTGGAAAAGAAGAACTAGAGAGAGGCTGCCTCATTTTAAAAAAAAAAAAAAAACTACATTAAGACAGTGGTGGAGAGGAAGCCCTGTATTTTTAGCTCCTCAGCCAGTATCAGGGTTTGGTGCTGAGGCTTGAAGCCTCGGATGTCCTCTCCCTCTTCTTCCCTTTCCTTCCTTTTCCACCCTTTTCTCCCTCCCCACTCACTGCTCTCAGCCCTCCCTCCCAGTTCTCCCTCTCCTCCTTTCCTCCTCCAGACTTTTGGTTCCCTTCCCCTCCAGGTATGTGACAGAAGGCCCTGCTCTGGGTGTGGAGTGGACAAGTGTGTGTGTGTGTGTGTGTGTGTGTGTGTGTGTGTGTGTGTGTGTGTGTGTGTTTCTATTGTCTTGGTATGACCAAACTCATCTGCCAACCCCCTCAACCCAGTCCTGGCTTTTATTCCACTGAACAGCCTGGGGTCTCACACCCAGTGAGCAGACACTCTTCCCTGTAAAGCTTGCTTGCCTCCACACTTTTAATTTAGTCAACACCTATTGCCTAAGCTGCTAGCGTGTGCCAGGCACTCTGCTAGGTGCTTTGAAAGCTGAGGAAGGAAGCTGGTGAGGGTGACTGTGGGTTGTGCTAGGTTAGTGGGGAAGGCAGATGTTAAATCCACAGACTTCTGGTTAGATCTGGGAGGTTGATCATGACCGTTTATCACAGTTCCCTCCTGAAATCACACTAATGTGAGACTCAAATTGACAAAAAATCTCACCAGGAAAAAGGAAGTGGGGATGACAGAAACAGGGAGGAAATGTCTAATTTGGGGGAAATCATAAGCACACATTCACAGGCAGCTGATTTAACAGGATGGATGAAGTCTGAATAGCCAACTTGCAGAGGAAAGTATAGGAGAAGACATGTCCTGTGGACCCCGGGAGGCCTGAGGAGTTAGAGGTAATTCGTGTGGAGTAAGACAGAAGAGAGAAAGCTAGGGCTACAGATCATTCTTCTGGACCAGGCAGACAGACAAGCCTCTCCCCTCCAACCAGGCTGAGTGGGAGGAGCCAATCCCAGAAGGTGACTAGGGAGGGAATTGGAAGGCGCTTTGCAGACAGAAGGAAGGCATCAGACAACCTATACAAGAGAAGGCCACTATCAATCCCCTCCTCCAGCTAGGCTTCCAAACTGGAAGCATCCAGTAGATGCCCCTCAAAAATTCAGTTGGCTTAAGGAAAAAAAAGACAATACAAATTTACGGGTGTCCTCACAAGAAAATTCCATTCCATAGCTATTCATCTCACAGTGAAGTCCACCAGTGGGTTGGGACCCACTCATGTCCAGAGAACTTCAGGGAAGATTTTCTTTTTCTGTTCTTATTTTTATTTTTTTAATGCAGACAGGGAATCAGTAAATCCCTAACTTTTACTTTCTGTTTAAGATTTGCTTATTTCAATTCTATGTGTATAATGTGTGAATACCTGCTTATATGTGTGTACCGCTTGCATGCCTGGTGCCTGCAGAGAGCCAAAGAGTGCACTGGATTCCCTGAAACTGAGGTTACAGGCAGTTGGGAACTGAATCCAAGATCTCTGGAAGAGCAGCAGGTGCTTTTAACGACTGAGCCAACTGGATGGTCCCCAATCAGGTTTTCTTAATGACTCCTTCACTCAGACATGGGCAACGCAAGAACTCTTGGCATCATGAATGCCATGCAAGATGAAAGGAAGAGAAGAAAACTAGAAGAAGCTGGGACAAACACGGGGTTGTTAAGATGCCTCAGTCAGTAAAGTGCTTGCCTTACAAGCACAAGGACCCAAACTTAACCATGTGTGTGTGCGTGTGCGTGTTAATGGGTGAATGGATGGATGGGTAGATGCATGAATAAGTTGGTGAATGGGTAAGTGGGCAAATAGATGAATGAGTTGATGGTTGAATGGATAGATGGCTGGGTGGGTGAGTAGGTGGGAAGATGGGTGGCGTGGCTGGTTGATGAGTAAATGGGTAGATAAGTAAAAAACATAAAGATACAGTAAAATGCTAATTGTATAATCCAGGGTTTATGTGTTTTCACTTAAATTTTTTTGGCATTTCTCTGTTTTCAAAACCATAATAAAAATATGTAATAAAAATATATATGCAAATATTTCCATAGTGGCATTAGCTTATAACCCCAGTACTGGGGAACAAGGGACAGGCAGACCACTGGGGCTCTCCTGCTGGTCAGGTCATCCTACTCGGTGAGCTCTAGGCCAGTGAAAGACCAGATCTCTAAGATAAGTGGCTAGTGCCTGGGAAATGACACCCAAGACTGTCCTCTGGTCTCCATATGTATGTGCACATATGTGTATGCACACCCACATGTGCATTCCACATACATGAACAAATGTACACACATCTATTCATGTATGTGTATATAATATCCTCATAGAGATAAAAGCAGAGATTTCACCTGAAATAAAAAAAAAATAGTAGGTGGTAGACAGAGAGATCCCAGATAGGTGTAGATTCAAGCCATCATACATGACAATCAAAGCACACGAGAGAGCTCTTGGCTATTAAAAGTGATGGCAAAAATTCAAAATTCAATAAAAGGTTTGAAAGATAAAATAGATGAAATTTCCCCAAAAGTGGAACAGAAAGACAGAGAATATGAGGCAGAGAAAGGCAGATAATGGCAAAGAAAATGAGAACATTAAAGTATCAGTTCAGGAGGTTGGTCATTTGACCGTTAGGAATTCTAGAAAGGTTCAGAGAAAATGGAGGGGATAATTATCAAAGAAATAATAGAAGAAAATTTCCCCAAGCTGAGAGATGTTGGTCTGCAAATTGAAAGGGTCATTAAAGGTCTAAGGTATATGCTGGTGATGTCTCAGGCACCAGAGAGAGGAGCTTCTGAAAGCTGAGAAAGCAGCTCTCAACTGATGGGAAGGCAGTTTCTCTGGGGAAAATAAGTTATAGATTATCTGATACATTCAGTCAGGTAGCAAATAAAGATGATAGAATTTTCTGGTTCTGTTAAATCACTGTGTGTGTGCGTGTGTGTGTGTGTGTTCATGTGTGTGTTGCATAGCAAAGAAAGCTAACTGGAGATGAGGAGAACAAAGTTGTATGAGAAGGATAATTGTACAGTGCTGTCTGAGGAAGGAAATTTTTGTTTATTGTTGTGTGCGAAGGTGATGCTGGTTGAAGTTTTTAAAGGGTGATGTAAATATATTATAGGAACAAAAACATAGTGAATGGTAGATGGATAGATGAGTGGGTGGGCGGATGAGTAGGTGGGTGGATGAGTGGATGGATAGATGAGTGGGTGGGTGGAAGAGTGGGTGAGTGAGTAGGTGGGTGGATGAGTGGGTGGGTGGATTGGTGGATGGATGAGTAGGTGAGTGGATGAGTGGGTGGATGAGTAGAGGGTTGGATGGGTAGATGGATAGATGAGTGGGTGGGTGGATGGATGGATTGGGTGTATATATTACTATGCATGTGTTAATGGGTGAATGGATGGACGGGTAGATGCATGAATGAGTTGAGGAATGGGTAAGTGGATAAATAGATGAACGGGTTGAATGGACAGATGGTTGGGCAGGTGAGTAGAAGGGTGGACAGGTGGCTGGTGGATTGGTAAATGAGTAGATAAGTAAAAAAATGAAGATACTGTAAAATGTTAATTATACGATCCAGGGATTGTGGGTTGTCATTGAAAATTCTTTTGGCATTTTTATGTATTAAAACCATAATAATATAAAATATGTAATAAAATCTTGGGTTAATATGTAGTGGTGTGTTATTTAAATGAAAAGATCTAGCTAATGGGAGAACCAGCCAAGAGTTGGGAGTGATTGTCTATAGAGGATGGAGAAGAGGTGCTCCAAGTCGATGGATTCTCCTACAAAATCTTAGGATATTATTTGGTTTTAAAACTTTGTGTATAAGTCACTTTGGTTAAAACACTAATTTACAAAGGGAAAGAGATATTTTACATTGAGATGTCTATTAAGTCATTTAAAATGCCTGCACAAAAATATACAATATCATTCCTTGTGACTGTAGTGAAAAAACAAGAGCAAGAGACCATGATGATGTGGGGTCCCTGGGACTCCTTAGTTGTGAGTTCTGGAAGGTTCTCTGAGTAAGGACAGAAAGGGTCCAGACAAACAGAAAGAGCATAAGAAAGGCCCAAGGCTGGATTAAGAAAGGCAGTGGTGGGGGGGAGGAAAAGGAGAAAGGGATACTGGGGCTCAGGGTAGACAGCTTGGGCACAATAGAGCCCAGAGGACTCCTGGATATGTGTTAATTGTAACTGATACCTCTTGGCCATCTTCTAATATTACCCTGTGCTGATAATACTTCTGGAAGCTTCTATCTGTGTGCCATAGTTGCAAAGACTGGAAAAGGGGCATCAAGACATTGCTGTGGTACTGGATGTGAGGGAACTCCCAGAGCAAGGGCCACCTCTGTCTCGTCATGCCTTCCTGTCTGCACTCTAGCTCTTTCCATTCATTTGACCTTGGGATCCCTGCCACTGTTTTCACAAGACCATTAACTCAGGTATCTGCATGCATGCTACGAAGAATCATTTCCAGAGGGGCACTAAGCACGGAATCCGGGAAGCCTGACCCTTGTGCCTCTCCAAAACTAAGATCTTCAAGGAGAAGTACTTCAGGAAGGTCTTCTCTTACTCCTGAGAGGAAGAAATTGAGGGTAGGGACAGGCAACCAGATCAGAGGCGAGAACCTGTGAGGGACATAGGGGATAGAGCAGCACCTTCTAGGGAGTTAAGAAGAGGGAAGCCTAGCAACAGAAGCAAGGCTGTGGGGCAGCTGAGGGGGCAGCTAGAAACATTCTTGCTTCAGGCCCAGAGTCTAAGGTGCTGGTGTGAGAGACAGCCAGGCACCTTCGGCTGGCAAGTATCCACCCCTGTGACAGTGAGTGGTACCAAGCAGAGGAACTGTGGGCACCTGTACAGAGCTGGCAGCTGCCACTGTGGAGGTTTTTATGCTAATGCCATCAGCTCTCAGGGCAGCTGGACCTGACAGGGAAGCAGCTGGGTCCTCTGGGTTTTGCTTCCCTTGAGGCTTTGCCAGGTCCTCAGAGATGGCCGTCACGAGCTCAGAGCTGGCTTTCTAGGACAGAAGTAGCCAGGAAGCAGATGCTGCGGAGGGGGGCCCTGGGCGGCTGCAAAGGGGAGAAGGCATCGTTGACCCTCTCCAGAACTTGACTTTTTAAGTCTCCATTCTCCACTAAAGTCCCATCTAGTTAAAATGGGTTATCAGCTTCTAGAATGAACTGCACAACCAGGTTTTCCTGACGGGAGGGTGTCAGTCAGCCTTCCTCTCCCAGAACAAGACAACCGAGATTCTAACAAGGCGATAAAGGATAGCCCACCATTTGGGAGGTTCTAGTCCATGATTAAGATGGCCCCAACTGCTTTGGGCTTCTGGTGGGTGTCCCGATTGGCAATGATGTGCAGTGTGGTGGAGCCAACTGTTTACCTCACGGCCATCAATAAAAGAGAAAAGGAGGAATGGGGAACCCATGAAAGGCACAGTCACCAATGACTGTGGACCTCCCTTGAGGCTCTAACCCCTAAAAATCCACAGAGCCGCCCCCCATCCCAACCCCCCCCCAACAATAGCATCATCCTGGAAATAAAACCTTTAGCATATGTAGTTCTGGGGGATGCCCGGCATCCAAACTGTACCAGAAGATCATGGCAACTTAATTTCAGATCATTTGGTTTGGTCCCACAGCTCCTGCCTGGGTGGGGGGAAGAGTGTATTGTCACTCTTAACTATATGTGCCTTGACAAGTGGTCTCACTCACCCGTGCAACCAGTGTCTGTCTCTAGGCAGTGTGTATAGATGGCAGAGGTCTAGCTGTATTCATCTACCAGATTCACTGCGTCTCCTTCACCAGGCCCTGGTAAGTGGTATGGAGATGAATCGGTGTGGTCCCTGGCTCCACAGCGAGAGCATTCTCATGAGGAAGTGATGTGCTTTAGATCAAATGGGCCAGGACTTGGATGGGAGGTATCCAGGGGAAACACCAAGAAAAGGATGGACCATTGGTATGGGAAGTCCTTCTGTGTATGTGTTGCTTTTATTCGTTAATAAATAAAGCTGCTTTGGCCTATGGCAGGGCAGAATGGAGTAAGGTGGAAATTCCAAGTAGATAGAGGGAGAAAGAAGGCAAAGTCTGAGAGATGCTATGTAGCTGCTGAAGGGGACAGATGCCGGAACTTTACCCAGTAAGCCACAACCACGTGGCGATACACAGATTAATAGAAATGCGTTAATTTTAAGATGTAAGAGTTACTTAATAAGAAGCCTAATCTATTGGCCAAGCAATGTTGTAATTAATACAGTTTCTGTGTAATTATTTCCAGGCTGGGTGGCCGGGAACCGAACAAGCAGCCTCAGTCTACAGACCGTCTCCAGCTGTCAGCTCCAAGGGCCTCACCTGGGCCCCAGGCCTGTAAGACTCCTCCTGAGGACATCTAGAGCTGAGTGGTAGGGTAATCCCTTGAGGGCATCTGCTTTCCACCATCCCCTGCAAGAGGTTGGGTGCCTTGGAAGCAGAGAAGGATGAACCTGAAGACTGGAAAAGCCCTGGGACTCCCCAGTTCGGTCACCCCTCTCAGCTTGAGTAAGGGCTCTTCCCCATCTCAAGTTCCAGTTTTTTCACTGGTACACTGGGTACCATGGTCCTGAGACTGCTGTTTCTAAAGCCATTGCTGACCCCTTCCCATGTAGCCATCCCATGAGAGTCTCAGTATTGTGGGGGGGCAGACAGGATGGCACCAGCAAGTAGAACCCTGGAGAATGCCTATTGGCACAAAGTCAGATGTCCTCTTCACCTACCCACGGCCACCAGCACTCCCTGAGATGCACAGGGGAAGTTCCCTGTAATTGGTTTATAGATGGTTCACTCAGCATTGTGTCTGGCCGTAAAATACACTCACTTAATAGTCTCCAAGGAGCTGCGGAGCCTTCCAGACTATAACTCCAGGCTTCCCACCCCTCTTGCTTGGCCTGACACCTTGTTTGGTGACTCTGATTTGATTTTGATCTTAAATCTACCCTAAATGCCTCAGAGTTGTAGCCTCAGGCAGGAGGTAGAAGCAGGAAGGGGCCTGTGGTGGCTGAGAATTATGACTCAGGCCCATTATAATGGAAGGGATGACTGCTCAGCACAGCCCCTCCTAAATCATCCCCGGGAGGTTGGTGCTGAAGCTGCAGTGGTTTTGGCTAGCAGATAGAGTTGCAGTGAGCAACAAAGCCTGGAACGTCCTTCACCTGACCCAAGACTCCACTATCCCAACTCCAGTGCTCTGTGCCAGCCTTCGGGTCATTTCTGTCTTCTAGGAGTCCTCTCAGCCCTTTCTGGAAGTATCTTCCTCTTATAGGACGCTGAGAAACTGGCCTCCAAAAGCTAGTGTGTAGCTAGGGATATGGTTCGGTCTGTAAAAGGCTTGCTGTGCAATCTTGAGAACCTGAGTTCTGATCCCCAGAAACTGAGTGTCTTATTAGGGTCCCTCCTGCTATGATGAGGTGCTGTGACCAAGGAGCTTCCACTTCCACAGCACTGGTCATCGCTAAAGGAAGTAAGGGTAGGAGCTCGAGCAGCAGAGCAGGAACCTGGACGCAGGAGCTGATGCAGAGGCCATGGAGGGTCGCTGCTTACTGGCTTGCTCCCATGCTTACTCAGCTGGCTTCCTTATAGAACTCGGGACCACCAGGGATGGCAACATCCACAGTGGGCTGGGCCCTCCCCCATCAATCACTAATTAAGAAATGCCCGATAGCTGAGGCATTTTCTCAATTGAAGATCCCACCCCTTTCAGATGATTCCAGCTTGACAAAACTAGCCAGGACACCAAGTAAAATGCCAGGCATGGCAGGCACACTCCTGTAATCCCAGCCAGCCACTCTGAATCGGTGAGATTCAGGTTCAGTGAGAGAGCCTGCGTAGGCACATACATTTACATACCTGAACACACATGTACACACTCACTCAAATACCTACACACACATGCATAGCTAGATTATTCCAGGAATGGGAACCCCACCATGTCAGGGATAGCAGGTATAGGCGCAGGGAGTATGGTCCTTCTGAAACACGATGAGTACCCACCAGGTTCTCCCGTGTTCCCACTGGGATGGGGGGGGCAACGGTGAAGCTGCTACCAGCTCCCTTTCTCGACAGATTAGGCCATAGCAACTGCTGGTCAGAGGTGAGGCTCCCAGCCAGGTTTATCTCTAGAGTGTGGAATCGGTTTCTGCTCTAGGTGCTTTTCATTCACTAGACCTCTCCTTTCCCTCTCCCTCCTCCGCAAAACCCTTCCCGGTCCTCAGACACCCTCTGGAAACAGATCACTCGCACCTGAGATTTGCTCTTAGCTTTGGGGGTGACAGAGAGATGAGTGCAATGGTTGAAGTCATCTGCTCTGAAGTCAGATGGTCTTCAACACTGTGTCATTTCTGAGCTTGGACAATGTACCCCACCTCCCTGTGGCTTTGTTTCCTAAGCAGTAGGAAACAGGATAATGGGAGTCTACGTAAAGGAGCTCAGTAAGAAATCAGCTCGTGTGAGCTACTGTTCTCTTCTTATTGGTGGGGGGCAGGTGATGGGGAGAAGAGCTCAGAAAGTATACTGAATGTTGGTCACCCAACTGGATCATGTGTCCAAGGCCTAGGAATGAATGAATGAGTGAGTGAATGAATGAATGAATTACTATTACAGAGAATGGCAGCAGGGACATGCTCTTTAAATCTTATCTCCCATCATGGTGTTTCATCATTCCAATCGAAGGTATCATGTGTACGGACAGAGAAGGAACCAGGCAGTTGAGACTAGGAAAGGCCACACAACCTCTCTTGAGATCACAGAACTTAGGGAGCACGGAGAGACACTCATGTCCAAGCACTTCCTGTACTAAAGAAGAGTGGAGATTTACTCGGGAGTAACCCTTGTAAGCACCAACACATAGTACGGGTTGCCTGGGACACGCGGATCCTTGTGCGTTAACCAGTAGATCATATGGGTCCACGTTACAGGCTAAGGATTCGAGAGAGCCACAATACTGTGGTTTGTGTATTTTCATCCATCCATTCATTCGTTTGTTTGTTTGTGTTTGTTTGTTTAAACTAGAAAGCCAGCCACAGTGGTGCACACCTGTGATCCCACTGCTTGGGAGGCTGAGAAAGGAGATGGCAGGTTAAGGATGGCCTGGGATGGTTAAAGGCAAGACTAGGCGACATTGGGGTGGGGGGCATCTATCTCAAAAAGTCCAAGTTAAAAAGAAAGGGAGGCTGGGTGGTGAGAGGGAAGAAGTGAGTGAGAGGTAGGGATCAGACAGAAGGGAAGAGGAAAGGAGAAAGGGGGAGAGAAACAGGCAGGAAGTCTTTCCCTCACTTTTGGGGAAAGAAACCAAAAGCTGACAGAGAGAACACGCCTGTCCTGAGTCCCCAGGGCCTCTCACCCAGTTCCATTGAGTCCCTGTCCTCATCTTAGTGAGGAGCAGGAGTCTTCCCCCAGGTTTAGGGAACCGGAAGGAAGAGTTGCCAATAGGTTCAGTAAAATAGCCAAAGCCACACGACAAATCAGAGCACTGGCCACACACCCCCAATCTGCTGTCTCCCGCTGTCAGGAGAAGGGGTCCTAGGCACCTGACGGTCTGAAGCTGAGGCAGGTAGGCTCCTGTGTTGGATGAGGAGAGCTCGCACCCCTCAAGATGCCTGCGGAGAAGCTGGCCTTCCCAAGAACCCCTGTCAGCCACACAGAGCCCAGCCCAGCCAGCACACAGCCTCCAGCGCCAGGGAGGCTCCGCGCTAGTATCAAGAGGATTTTCATAAACACAGCAGCCTGTGTCGGGGCAGCCATGTGGAAAGTTGCAATATAACCCACTGATGTCATGTGGCAGGGGAAACGATTTCCAGAAGCAGTGCCCTGCTCTCTGCAACCTCCGCATGGAGCAGAGTTCCAGACAGGATTCTGAAAGAAAGGGAAGAAGATAAAAACCTCAACGACAAATCTCCTAGCAAAACCCCTTCTACTCTGGGATCCCCAGGGACGGCTTGAAGGGCATGCTGAGCCCAGGCTCCTGGAGCCCCCAGAGTGCCCCCTCCAGGTGCTCCAGTCAGCAGAATCTTGGGTCAGGGAGATTGGAGCAGCCCCCCCCCTCGCCCCTCTCAGCTGGGCCTGAACTAGTCTGTGTGCCTGTGGTCACAGAGCCCTCAGGTCCTCAAAGCCTGAAGTTTGTACACCCTCTTATTTTCCCTCCACCCTCGGGGAGGCTTCATTCCTAGCCTTTACCAGAGGCACACTCTCAGTTCAGTAAAGACTCCAGAGTTCAGATCTCCGACACTGGCCCTGCACAGTTTAAGCCCAGGTCCGCTCCTGCAGAGAGGCAGGTGGGCCGAGGAGGGGACTGGGTCTTGGCCTTCTCTGCTGGTGTCTCAGGATGTGGCCTCACTCCCCTGTCTCTCTGGCTGGCAGACCTTGGCTGGGTCATTGAACCACTATGGGCTGCAGTTTGCTCATTTTTAAATGGGGGAAAGAGGCAAATGAATGACATTTAAAGGTCCTCTCATCTCAGAATGTCTTCTTTTGTGGCTATTTACACATAAGGAGCAGCACAAAGGTGGAAACTACAGAAAGGATGTTCGGTGGCTTTGTGTGTGGCTCCTGGATTTTTTTTTTATGGTTTTTCGAGACAGGGTTTCTCTGTAGCTTTGGAGCCTGTCCTGGAACTAGCTCTTGTAGACCAGGCTGGCCTCGAACTCACAGAGATCTGCCTGTCTCTGCCTCCCTAGTGCTGGGATTAAAGACGTGTGCCACCACCCAGCCTGGGGATTCTTAAAATTATAAAACTCATCATTCTTGATGCAGAGACGTTTGAAATTAAGGGTCAGCTTTAAAATAACTATTGGGTGTACTATTTTTAAATTCCGTCTTATTTATTTCGTGTATGTGCGCGTGTGCACACACCTGAGCATGTGGAAGCCAGAGGATAATTCGCTGGAGTCGGTTCTCTCCTCCCACCGTGTTGAATCCCAGGGGTCGAACTTAATCAACAGACTCCATGGCAAGTGACACCCACTGAGCCATCTTGCCAGCCCAGCTTGCTTTCATTGTTGTTAGGGTTTTTTTTTCCTCAAATATAGAACACATAAGATATGAAAACAGAAGGGTGAGCCACTGAAATTCAAAGATGGCATTGGGGGCAAGGGGATTGTAGTGTGGAAGGGGACAGAATCAACCAAAACTAAATATGTGTGAAAATGCTGTAAGGAAACCTCTTCCCTTTTAAGCTAATTAAAAAATAAAATTGAAAAACATATACCCATCTCCTAGTAACCCAGTGATGATCTCCACTAACCCGTGGGACTTTTGCTGTTGTTTTTATTATCACTATTTTAATTGCATGTTTTCCAGGCCGGTTAACCCTGTGGAATGTGTTAAGTCTTCAGACTTTGACTACTTATCTATGTTTTCTTAAAAAAAAAACTAACCTATAAAAATATTATATAAGCTGGGCATTGGTGGTACATACCTTTAATCCCAGCACTTGGGGGAGAGGGGCAGAAGCAGGCGGATCTCTGAGTTCAAGGTCTACAGAGCAAGTTCCAGGACAGCCAGAACTACACAGAGAAACCCTGTCTCAAAACAAAACAAACAAATAAATAATATATGTTGTCTGTAGTCTAATCATTTTGGAATGTGTGTTATAAATATTTTCTTACATCGGTATTCTTCTATAAAATGGCACTTTATCTTTAATGTGTGTTTTTTCTCATGATTTAAAAAAATACACTTATTTATTTAGGGGTGTGTGTGTGTGTGTGTCTGTGTGAAGGTGCGTGTGTGGGAGTCATAGGACAGCTCTGAAGAGCTCTCTCCTTTACTCTGTGGGTCTCAGGCTAAATCTCGGGTTGCTACGCATGGGAGTAAGTATCTTTACCTGCTGAGCCATCTCACCGACCCTCATGATTGTTAATGTTCAAGCAAGTCAGAAATGAAGAAATACGAAAAATGGTCAAGAAATATGAAAAACATCCAGCCTCAGCCATAAGCTGAGATGAGGAACGAGATAATTTTACACATCTGATCAGCATTGATCTTTCTTTAAAGCCTCTAGATCGCACCTTGCTTGTTACTGGATGACAAAGAAGACACTTCTCCTTTTGCATGGCTAGCAGGTAAAAAAAAAAAAAACCTATACAGTTTTATCTAGCAGAGTATAAACTGTGCATGATTGTTCATTTAATAGTTCTCGAATTTACCCTATGGGAATAATTGCCTAAGTAGGAAACAGTGTAAGTACAAGAATGTTTGTGGAAGTCTTATTTGTAACAGCAAAATTTTACTTACATGCCAATCAATAGGAGAGCAATTCAGTAAAGCCTGAGACATAAAAAGAAAGAAGTAGTATGCAATCATTAAAAATGATAATGTGGTTCCATACTATTGACTTGGAAAGATGTCTTTGACATTTTGTGGCGCAAAAGGAAAGGGAGGGGGAAGCCCAGATAACAGAACAGCATGCAAAACCCAGCTCCCTTCTGTGAAGTCATGTGCACAGATCTGGATGCATTTTTTTTAACAGAACAAAATGCCTGAGGCATTGTTGGCTTAGTTAGGAGGGGCTTGAAGGTTGCAGTCTGCTTAGAATGGGAGGGGGGCTGTGGAGACAGGATTGGGTTCTCACTTTTGAGACCACATTTGCTACCCAAGCGTCAGCATTTTCTTTTCTTCTCAGAATGCGTATTCATTTAGGACAACAAGGAGGGACATTGTAGGAGATGGGACCCCTCCATATGCTGATGGTGTGTCGACTCCAACTTGATGGTAATTATCTCTTAGATGTGGGGTTTGGGTTGTCTTCATTTCCACTTTAAATTCATGCTTATGATTGAAATATTTTTACAAAACTTTTTGTAATGCTTGTTACTTTAAAAAGACTCACAAGCACAGGGACATTTTGCTTTTGATTTTTGGTGATAACTCGCATAGCAGAGATTCTTGCAGTCAGCCAGTCAACCTCTATAGCCTGCTAGATTTTCCAGCCTTGCCATCCATCCTCTTCCTCCAAGAATTTTGGTCCTCGCTTGACAGGTACGGGTGTCTAGGTGTGCTCAAGCAATAGGAAGTTTCATTCTGCACAACACTCCCCACATCAAACACTCCCTGCCCCCCCCACACACACTGCCAGATTGTCAATGCCCTGGCTTCTTCTGCTTGCATTAGCCAAAGCTTCTTCCTGGGTTCGGGTCCTCTGCCACCCTCTTTTCACTTTGGGTCCTTGGGTTATGACTCTGCACTGAGTGCTCCTTAGCTGTGGAAATCCCTACCTCCACCTCCTCTCCTAAGCTTGGCTCTGTGGATCCTGGCAAGACCCATCTGGCATCTGGTCTTGCTCTATCTTTCATTTTGGACTTTGCAGTTCCTTGACAATCTCAGCACACCCCAATATATCTGCATTTTATCCTACTCAATCCAACAGTTCTAAAGACGTGTACCAAGTTCTCATTATGTACATCATCCCTGGGCAGAACCTTCTGGACACGGAAACGATGAATCTAAGTTTGTAACCTCACGGAGGAGGGAGGAGCTCAGTATTTCAAAGGCCACCAAGGGATGACTGTTGTGATGTCATGCAGCTGACACTGTGAACTTGGCATATCATCTCATTCAACACCATTGCTACTCTCTAGCAGGAGTGTCCCCTTTGAGAAGACTAGGAAACTGAGGCACAGAGACTTCTTCAAAGGAGAGAGGAGTGAACAGCAGGAAGGTCAAGAATTAGAATCCAGGTTATTTGGCTCCTGGGGAATCTGAACTTTAGTGTTAAGTTCTAAAAAGCAGAATTGATGTGCATTGTGTTGGGCATTTACCCAAAGAGCTGTAGAAGGTCTGCAAAGTGGGGCACAAGTTCTGATTCAGACTCTTGGCTTCCTCATGGATGGTGGTTGGAGTGGGCAGATAAAGTAGCCTGTATGCATGAGTGTGTGCATGTGTGTGTGTGCGTGCATGAATGTGTATGTGTGTGCATGGTTTTAATGAATGTCGATGATGCGTGTGTGTGTGTGTGTGTGTGTGTGTGTGTGTGTGTGCATGGTTTTATTGAGTGTCAATGATGCTTGTGGGTGTGTGTGTGTGTGTGTGCGTGCGCGCGCTCAGATGAGCATTCAGGTGTGTGTGAATGTAAATGAAGGGCAGAGGGCAGCCTTGAGTCTCATTCCTCCTCAGGCACCATTCACCTTGCTTTCAGACACTGAACCTTTCCCTTACTCGACCTGGAACTCATCAATTAGGCCGTGCTGGCAGGTTCGCAGGCCCCAGGGATCTACTATGAGGAAACAAGCTCATGTCATGATGCCAGGCTTTTTATACAGGTGCTGGGAATCAAGCCCTGGGCATTTCCTGACTTAGCCATCTTCCCAGCCGTGACTCGGGCCTCCTTGACTCTGACCTAGACACATACTTAACTTTCTCTAAGCTCACCTCCTCTTCCTCACCTACTCTACCAGCAGCCCTCTAGGAGTGAACCGGCCTAACCCCCCTACTCACACGACCTCAGACCCAGCAAGCAACATCTGGATTCCTATGCCCGGAGATGAGGTGCACGGGACCACAGCTAAAGCCCTAGAACTATCTACCCCTGTCGGCACTGAGCTTTCTTCTGCACTGTTCTCGAGCACTCGGATGGAACAGCAGTTGATAGACTGACCCTACAGACCTTTAGTGTCCATAGGTAGTCGGGCCTTCTACAGTAAAGGTGTTCCAAGGAAGCTCTGTCTAAACTAAATGTTCGCAAATTGAATCCCATTTAAAATATATTGGAATTGTCAGCTGATGACACAATAGCATTAACTAGCATCGAGTGATTCTTATGCACTGGGAACTTTTCTGTAAAAATCATTTAATTCTTAGAACACCTCTGTACGGCAGAACGAAGGAGGAAACCAAGCCCAGAGAAGTCACCACACCTGCCCAAGTTCACCCCGCTAACAAGTGGCAATGGACTCCTGGCCAGAGATTCTGATATGTTGTAGCTGTAAGGAGTCGCTCAGCCAATTTTTAAACAAACAGATTCTAGAAGAATCAAGTTTTCCAAGCTTTGATTCACGTTTTCTGAAGTGAAAACGGACCACATTTTCTTGGCTTAATCCTCAGAATTCAAACTACGCTGAGAAGAAATCTATGTTTAAGAGTTTCTGCTCTTCAACTGGGCCTTGGGAGCTCAGTCCAGTGTTCCAACGTGGGTCTCTGTCTCTATCTCCATCCGTCGCCGGATGAAGATTCTTCTGCTCTTCGACTGGACCTTGGGAGCTCACTCCGTTGCTCTGGTGTGAATGTGGGTCTCTGTCTCTATCTCCATCTATCGGACGAAATTTCTATGGATGTGATCAAGATATTCATCAGTGTGACTATGGGACAATGATAGTTCCGGCACCCTCTCCTCTGCTGCCCAAGGACCTAGCTGGGG